>APFE030677768.1:1929-12669 GCA_000404065.3 Pinus taeda
TATATTAATTGTTTATTATTGTTAATTATATTAATTATTATTAGTTATTATTAGTTAATATGATTGATTATCATTACTTAATATAATGATTATTAATTATAAGAATTATTCATTATTATTATTATTATTATTATTATATTGATATTGGGTTAATTTTTCTTTAATCAGGGGAAACCAGCTTCCACTGATCTCCATACCACTGTCTCTGTTTAGATTCTGCGGGTGCTTGATGATTTCAAGAGCTTCTCTGATCTTTCGTTTATGGTATTGCTCTTCTTTAGCGATAATGGAGGCGTTTTCCAAGAGGACATGGTGCTTAGTTTTCGATGAGTTCTCTGCAAGGGTGGAAGAACGAGACCTTTCATTTTTGATATCAGCTCCATGTTCCTTAAGTCTCGTCTGCAGGGAGCGACCCGTTTCACCAATGTAGCTTTTCCCACATGAGCAATCGATTTTATAGACCCCTTTAAGCTGTTGTTTATCAATATTATCCTTAACCGATCTGATACTTTTCCTAATTGTTCTAGGGGCTGAGAATTGCGTGCTTATGTTCTTCCTTCTTAGGACTCTCGCAATCTTATCTGTAACTCTATGAATGGAAGGAAGAAAAACCCTACCACCTTCAGGTTGATCTCGGGCTTTAGGTTCATGGGATAAAATCCTCTTCTCAGCTTTCTGAATTGCTCTCTTAATCTCATTTTCCTTGTAGCCTAAACCTTTAAAGGTTGAGACTAAATGCTTCTTTTCTTCATACAAATGATCAGCGTCAGAAATTCGAAGGGCCCTAATAGCAAGAGTGCTTAGTACACCAAGTTTCTGGGTTGGATGATGGTGGGAGTTAGCGTGGAGGTAGTTCTCAGTATGGGTAGACTTTCTGAAGACTTTGTGCCCTATGGATCCATCATCTTTTCTCATAATGAGGATGTCTAAAAAAGGAATGCTCATGTTTTCTTCAAGCTCCATAGTGAATTTTATTTCTGAGGAGATGGAATTTAGGTGAATAAAGAACTTGTCAAGCTCTGCTTTACCATGAGTCCATTTTATATTAGTATCATCGACGAATTGCTTCCACCATGTTGGCTTCAGGGGGTAAGAATCCAAGGCCTTCTTTTCAAAATATTCCATGTATAGGTTGGCCACGATCGGTGAAAGGGGGGATCCCATTGCCACTCCAGATGTTTGCTCATAGTATGTTCCTTGGAAGGTGAAAACTGTTGATCGCAAGCAGATTTCGGCCAATCTTACAGTCCCTAGATCAGTAACCTCTTTTATAACCTGAATGGCTTCTTCAAGAGGGATCTTGGTAAATAGGGACACGACGTCAAAGCTGACAAGGAGGTCTTCACGCTCTAATTTCTCATTCTTAATGAGCTTCACAAAGTCATGGGAGTCCTTGATGAAAGAATTAGTGTTTCCCACAAGGGGTCTCAGGATTTTTGCAACATATTTAGCGAGCTCATAGGTTGGGGATCCAATTGTGTTGACAATTGGTCTCAGAGGGACTCCTTCCTTATGGATGTGTTTTGTTGGAACTTGCAATTTTTTTCCCAAATTAACATTGATAAAATTATGCTTGCAACTAGGATTGATAGAAACAATGATCTTCTCTTTTTGAATTAATCCATGAACCTGTAATAAGGATATACCAGTAGGAAATAGACCCACATGTTTCTCCTTATCCGGTTTTCTGGCATGAGACCATCTGTCTAAAAGTAATTTTTCAAATTCTTCGTCGGGTAGGTTGAAACACTTCTTTTGGTTAAGTAATCCCCACCATGTGGCTGCCTCATCTTCAAAATAAGTCATTGCCACCCATTTCCAATTGTGTCTTAATAATCTATTGTATTCATTTATGTGTTCTTCAATAGTAGAACCATTATCTTGGAGAAAATTTGAAATTGTCACAGTTTAGTCAATATTGCTCAGAATCCCTATTATGACCTATTTTTGGAAATGGAAAAACCATTTTGCATCTGCCCATGTGATAGAAATTCTGATCCAGGCACTAGAATTTCAGATCTGCGCTGCAACTCTCTCGCCGTCCCCAAAATTTCTGCAAAAAGAGCTGATTTTAAATCAACAATATCTCCCTCATCCGGGCTCCAATTCAACTGATTTTGTTTTTTGAAATTGGGTGTTTTCTCACAAAGAATATAGATCTAGAATTATATTTTGCTGATCTTACACCAGGACACCCAGATCTGTGTCGCCAACTCGCTGCCCTGAAAAATTGTCTGCAACCCCACTGATTTTTAGATCAGCTATATCTCCTTCATCCGGACTCTGATTCGACCGATTTTTTTTTTGAAATCGGGTACTTTTCACATAGAATCTAGGTCTACAATTATATTTTGTATATATTGCACCAAAACATACATATCTGATCTGCAAACTCGCTGCCCCCGAAATCTTACAAAAAATAAAAATAAAAATTCTCCACTTTTTTTCCCAAGAAAGTGCTATGATACCACTTGTTATAGATCTAACCCGAAAATATTATAAATCTGATATGAAAATATAATATAATGCTAATAAACCCAAGAATAACAATATCTGAATATAGATAGAAATGATTCACTTTATTGATCTCTTCCTGTAAAATATAGAATCGTCATAGTGAGTCTTTGGGGCCTTTTGATCCAGTCCATAATCTATAGCATGGCAATGTATTTAAAGACAGTCACCTTATTCCAGAGACTAGGTGAAGTAATGAGCTTCCATTTGAATTTTGCAGCCAGAGCAGAGGAGAAATCCTCTAGATTCTTAATGTCCCACCCCCCCCCCCCCATTTTTTCAGTAGATTTAGGGCATCCCGTTTTATGCAGGCAAAAAGCTTTCCTGACTGACTACCCTTCCAAAGGAATCTACAACAAATATCTTGTATCCTAGCTAGGATGCCTCTCGGGATCCAATCCAGTGACATCTGGTAGACTGGAGTGCCCTCCAGAATGCTTTTTATGAGCGTAAGTCTGCCAGCCCTGGGAAGATATTTGAAGTACCAAGTGTTAATTCTCTTCTCCATTTTAGCGATGAGTCAAGTCCAGTTAGCAATTCTATAACCCAAGGGTTTTATCTTGCATCGCAAGTATTTTATACCCTCCTCCAGTCTCAGGGTGGTAAAATGAAATATTTACAATGGAAAATTCATCTCATGTTGTGTGCATCTTGTCGTTGTCAGAGTAGATTTTGAATCATTGATATCCATCCCTGCAGCCACTTGAAATAATGAGAAAGTAGCTTTCATGATTGAAAAATCCCCAATGCCTCCATTTAAAAAGATCAACACATCATCCACAAGAAGTAGATGTGTGAGAATACAGTGTTCAGTGATTTTAATTCCCTGTAGTCTACCCCTTCTGTTGTCTTCTTTGATAAGTCTACTGAGTCCCTCCATGACTAGGAGAAAGAGTAATGGTGATAGAGGGCAACCCTATTAAAGACCTCTTTCTGAATAAAATAAGGGATATGTGGTTCCATTAACCAGGACACTGAAGGGTATGTTCATAATGAAAATCATGATCCATTTAATAAACATGAATGGGAATCCCATGAGTTAACAACATTCTAATATATAACTAGTTTTCTCTGTCAAAAGCCTTTGAGAGGTCAACTTTAAGGATCATACCTTTACATTTATTGATATGAAAGGTGTGTAATACCTCCTGTGTAGTTCCCACTGCTTCATGAATTTGATGGTCTTAGAGGAAGGAAAATTGTTCAAGTGAAATATGCTTGGAAAGTATGGGCCTCATCCGATTTGCAATAATCTTCACTATGATCTTGTATATGCAGTTACACAACAAAATAGGCCTATATTAATCATATGAGGTCGAGATATCTGATTTGGGGATGAGCACAATAAAAGTAGAGGCGAGAGAAGCAACCATCTTGCCATTTATCTTGGTATCCTCTATGACTTTTAGGAGTTCTACACCAAGACTCTCAAAGAAAGCCAGGAAGAACTTTATTGTCCATCCATCTGGCCCAGGGCTTCTATTATTTTTGAACTACTTGAGAGTGGCTTCCATCTCTCCTAGAGAGACTTCCTTTGTCAGTTCCCTCTCCACCTCTTGATCCACAAATCATGGGAAGAGTTGTGCCACTTGAATAATTTCATAAAGATTTACTTCCCAAGGTGCACTGTATATTTTTTTGAAATATGAGATTTCCAGTGATGCCAGATGTGGGAAGGTGTTGAAAGAATGGCCATGATAATCCTTTAACTGCCAGATTGTTTTAATAGCCCTCCTCTCATTGGCATATTTGTGATAGAACTTAGTATTATCATCCCCTTCCTGCATCCAAATCACCCTACTTATCAGTCTCCAGACTTCTTCGTGTTCCTTAAGAATTTTTCCTCTAGCTGTGTAAAGTGAGGAGATGCTATCCTTGTGCTCATTTGATATGTATATCCCCCATGATTATTTTCAAATTCTGCTATGTTAGCTTCGATCTGCCTCAGGGACAGATCATCCAAGATTATTTTATTGTGTGCCCAAATTTTGGACAACTTCTTCATCTCAGAGAGATTATGCACGAAACCATTTATAATATTCCCCCCACCCCTAGGCTGGTTGGACATCTAAAAGTATGTGACTATACGAATGTAAGAGGTTTCCTTCAACCAAGATGAGCAGAATTTATATGGACCTTTGTTTTTAGCCCGACCCCCATCTCTGTCCATGTATATTTCTAGGTGATCAGAGATATCTCCTGATCCCACCCATTGTCTAATATTATAGCCATATTCCAATAAATTCTCCTTGACCAGAAAATGGTCTAGTCTATGAGCCAGGCTATCATCCCCTATCCTATTGTTCCTCCAGGTTGCTTGGATCTTTGTAGAGGGGATGTCTATCAGATGGTGGGATTCCAAATTAGTTTCAAAGTATTCTGAAAGAGGATCTCTTTATGCTCGATGAACCTAGGATTCAGAGTGACCAATTGAGAAGTTAAGATCTCGACCCAAAATGATATTGTCCATTTGTAAAATTTCAAATCCTAGTAATTTGTCTTGGAAATTGGGCCAGTGGTGACATGGTCCATAAATGTTGAAGATTCGAAAATCCATACCCAGATCTGCTAAGTGTATATCTACTCTAATATTCCCAGACCCTCCCCAATAGTTGAGTAGTTTTATGGAGCGGCAATTGTATCCCATTTCTATACCCCTAGATCTACCATGGCCATCAAGAAATGTAAATGCCCATCCAAGTAACATTGTTCCAAGTAACCAGCGAAGTGCTAATTTTTTATTGGGGCTAGATAGCCCTCTACAGTTAAATAAGACAATCTTCATGGGGGGGTGCTATGGGGAAATCTCGTGCTCTAAGTACCCCAAGAATGGTAGCATGTCTGCTAGATGGAATCTCATCTCTCACCAGGCTTTGTGCTTTCATAAGATAGGAAGGTTGACCATGCGTGATCTTAAGAGGAAGAGGGGAGGGGATGAGGTCAAGCCCGATGTGATCTAATACCTGGCGCTTAGTCTTAGATCAGGTCAGATACCCAACGGAGGCGAGACCAGAGACATATGCAGGTGGAGGAAGTGAAAGTGATGCAGAAAGGGTGGGAGGGGTGGGGGAGAAAGAGGAAAGGGGTGAATCAAGAGGGTAGGACAAAGGGATAGAGGAAGAGGGGAGGGAAACTAATCCCAAACCAATGCCAGGGGCTAAAATAATAAAATAAATGATAGAAGCGCTTAAATTTGAGGAAACAACTGTGGAAATGCACTTACCCAAAGTGTCTCCATCCTAGGCAGTCGTCTTGGATCTAGTGTGTGGAGGAGAAGGTGGTCCTTGGCTGAAGGTTCCACCTAGACTTCTGAATCAACATGTTGGGGTTTTTCCCCATGCTTCGGCGATGCCTGAACCAGTGATTCCTTTCCAGGTGCCTTCTTGTTTGCTTGTCCATTGAGAGGGAAATCCTTGAATAAATACCCAACTTTGTGGCATCTCCTGCACCTGAAAGGGACTACGTCATAGTCTAGAGTTTGTCTCCTAGTGAAATTCCTCCACTGAATGTTGATATGCTTAAGAAGACTGTCCGTAGTATCCATATGCACCAATATCCTTGTGTATGTCATACGCCCAGTGATCTCGTAGGATTTATCAAATGTTAAGAAGGTACCTAGGGAATTTCCAATGCGCCTAAAAACATCCTCCATCCAGAAATGCAATGGTAAACCAGGGAGGTGGACCTAGAGCAGGCCAACATCCACCTGTTCTTGTTCTGGATCGAACAGGGGAGCCCATCTTCACAGAAGAATCGACGCCTGATCAATATGCCATATCATGGAGAGCACCCAATTGGTGTGTTCCAACCTGTCAAAACATAGAGCAATCCAACCTTTTACAAAGGTTTGTATGAAAGGAGGGCCATTCAGGTGATGGCCCCAAACCTTAGATTACCATTGTTGTAGCCTTTCTACACTGTAATGTCTGCCTCAGACTCGACCCACTAAAACCTTCTCAGCTGTATCCAGCAGGTCTAGCAGCTGCATGTCCTCAGTTAGTTTGAGGAAGACCTAGTAGACTTTTATCTTGAGCCACTTCTTCTTCCTAGATTCCCTTGTTCTCTCTACTTCAATGTGCTATTGCACTACCCTCGAGTGTGGGGGAATCCTAGATGCAAGTGGAGCCATTAATGGCACAGAGGCAAAAATGTCGGAAATGGGGGAAATGTCTGTGAGGTTACCCAGTGGACGAGCATACGAGGTCAGCGGAGTGATTAGAGCATACATAGGAGTTTTTGAAGCTGAGAGGTGGTCCACCAAAGGGTTGCATGAATCAAATAATGGCATATTCGAAATCAAGACCTCCGAGAGGGTTTGATCACTAGGCTTTGGTGGGAGGTCCACGAAACTGAGCGAGGAGGGCGATAATGGTTGGGAGATGAGGTCTAGTAGAGATGGGGAATATTTTGGGAGGGTTATAGTGGAGACCTTGGTGCTAGAGATGGAGGGCAAAGTGTCGACGGCTTCGAAAATTTTGCTGTAAAAGGAAAAAAACCAACCGAAGAAAAACGTGGTTGTGTCCAGATACGCACGTCCTCCAATGGATCCGTAGAGTAATCTATTAATTCTTCTGTAACTATCACAATCGATTTGTGCCAACTACCTGCAGGAGTGATGGGGCTCCCGTAGTTGTAACTGTAATGGCGATTGTGACGGGTGTAATACAACTTGGCTAAAAAGAAAACCCTTCAGCAAGAAAATGTTCCATGTGATCATGCCCGTTAGAGAAGTTGAGGTGGGTTACAATCTGTGCGGCAGAAGCGGGTCTGTTATGGCGGGAGAAGCTAGAACCGTACTGCATCTTCTGAGCTTCACCATAGACGGTCCTGGCCTAAAAACCCTTCCCCATCCCATCTTCAATTCTTCGTTTTCAATGTTGCATTATTCGTGTAACCACCCTCACTCATTAATTATCATTATTATTAATTAATATTAATATATTATTTTACATATTTTCAAATTAATGTTTAATGTGTTGCACAAGGTCTTGGATGGACAGTGATCGAGTGTTTTGTTAAGGAACTCCTTGATGTAAAGCCACCAATTCAATTCCCTGCTCCGATTGAGGTGATATGTTGGACATGATAAAGATGTAGTCGCATCAAAGTTACAAAAATAATAATTAATGTTTAACGTTATCACTTTTTTATATAAGTGTTTTAATTAATATATTGTCAAATGCTTTAGTTAATCTTATTAACTAATACATATTTTAATGGTCTACTTAATTAATGTTTCAATATTTTAATTAATTAATTAATTAATTAATTAATATACACTAACTGAGGATTGTTTTGAGTTAACAGGGTTGATTCTCGTCAAATACAGTAAACATTGGGTTGACTGATGTGGTTGAATATAATAACTAGCAATTGTCCCAAAAGGTTCAAAGATACACTGAAGAAACAGAAGATTTGGAAAGATCATCTCCACAAGAATAAATCCAAAAAGAAGCTCATAATTAAATTTTAGAATTTGAAATTAGCTACATAATTTCAAAAAACCTTTTAATATATTTGACTATTGTGGTTGAATATAATAACTAGCAATTTCCCCAAAATTACACTTAAGAAATAAAATATTTTGGAAGATCATATCCACAAGAATAAAGCCAAAAATAAGCTCATAATTAAATTTTAGAATTTGAAATTAGCTACATAATTTCAAAAAAAAGCTTTTAATAACACAAATTATCATTAATTTTTATTTACAGAATACAAATAACCAAATAAATTTAATTACAGTCACCATAACAATGGCAAAGAAATATTCATTTTTACTAAATCTTTACATGCACACAAAATTTGTAATAAAAAACTCTAAATCCTAAAGCTTGTTTAATTTTAACTATAGAATTTCAAAATAATAATCAAGATTCTCACAATTTTACATGCTAACATTTCACCTTGTTTTATGCAACGTTTCTTTGACATTGGTGTGCTCGTCATGGAAAGGTCTTAAAAGATCCATATGAAGGCCATATATATATATATATATATCATATATGGTATATAATGTAAGGACCCTTCATTATTGCACCACCAAAAAGGAATTTCTCAATTAGCCTCATTACATATGGAAAAAACCAGAGAGTGTTTGTTGATGAATATCTTTAAAAAAATTAACTTGTTTATTAGCTATTAATTAAAAAAAAGTGAAAAGAAAAGCAATTTTTGAGAATAAAATTTTCAATTCAAATATTTGGAAAAATTTATTTGATGATGTTATTTTTTGTGTATATTTGTTTTTATATTAAAAAAAAAAAGTTATTGTTAAGACAAATGTTACTAATTTTAATCATTTTTAATCAATGACTAAATTGATTCCTTATATTTAGGAATTTATATGATAGATTTGTCTCTTATATTTAGGAATTTATATAACAAATTTGAAACAATATATTAACTTTTGAATACCAAATTTTAATAAATCTTGTGTTAATAAACTAATCTAAATATAAAATATACATATAGAGTTATTTTGATAAAAGTGATATTTATTTGGGTAATTTTAGTAAAAGCAAAATAATAAAAATGAAATATTATAAAAAATTGTCTACATGACATTATTTTATTAATTTTTTAATTTTTTCTTAGGTGGCTATTTTTGGAGTTGAATTTTCCTCTAAATGAATTTTAATTGTATTATTATTTTGTTTAACCAATTGTTTTTAATAACTATTATTTTTATTTCCATTGTTATTGTGGATCTTTAAAGGATTCTAGATCAATGGAAAAGTACCTGCTTTATAAACAGGAGGTTGGTGGTTTGATTCCACTGTCCTAATATGAATTAATCAATGATATTTTAGTTTATTTTTAATTAAATACTTTTAATGTTGGTTTATTTCAATGGTGAGATATTTTTTTATATTCATTATTTTATATTGTCTCTAAAGAGACAAAAGTGATGTTGTATTGTGTTTGAATGTAATTTTTTATTATCTTTAGAGAGACAATAGTTAGGATCAAAGACACTATCTCCTTAAAGGCAATATGTCTTTAATCCCAACTATTGTCTCCCCAGAGACAAAAATGAAAATGAAATTGTCTCTTGGGAGAGAAAAATATTTGTGTTATATATTGTCTTTATAGCGACAATATTTTAAGGCAATTTATTTTTAAGATAAATTAATTTGAGACACCCACTTAAAGACAATATTTGAGACAATACACAAGTTTTATTTTGTCTCAAGTTAAGACAATTTACTCAAAAATTTGTTAAATTATTGTCTTAAAACCCTCCCTTTGTTAGCATTAATGGAGAAAGTTAAGCTTTCCTATGTTTAGGTGTGTTTTGCTTTAGAATAGGATTGAGATCCTATTTGATAAGGAGTGGTTCAAACCACTCATTAGTATGAAAGCCTATATATTAGAGGCACATCTGACTCATTGTAATTGAGTGGGTGTATGAGTGTTTGTACACTCTCCAGGTATCTCACCTCGAGATCCATTTAGGTAATATATGTTGTTTTTATCATGGTATTCTGTTAGAATTAAAGGAGAAATATACAATTAGCTGTTTTAAGGATAGGATTGAGACTCTAAGATTAGGTCTCAAATTCTACTATTTAGGGAGTGGTTGAAACCACCCTATTAGCGGGAAAGCCTATATGTACTAGGTTGTTCTCCAGATTGAATATAGACAGAGTGTGTGTATGAGGGGTTGCCAATCGCTAGTGTGGTGGTCCGATCTGTCGACCTATAGCGGAAGAGTGGCTGCGAAGAAAGGTTGGGGAATTGACCTCAGTGGTGTGCGTTGTAGCAGCAGGGGCCGGCAGACGAAGTTCTGGAGAGCGTTGTGTAGAGGAGTGTTTTTCTGAAAAGCTGTTGTGCTTGATCGGTCGTTGTACGATGAGAGGGTGGATGAGGCCACTGAGAATGCCCGAGTCCTTGAAGGCGGGTTGTGATTCACTGTTAGTGGTGATGCCTGATGCGTTCAAAGATAAATTGGTGGATCGATTTCTAGATTCGAAATTGATAGGGGAGAAAATGGGTCTTCAAAGTAAACTGAAAGAGTCTCGAAGAAAACTAAGGAGAAAGCATCAAAGGAGAAATGAACAATATTGTTTCGTTGAATTTAGTGATGTGTTTTAGGGTGACACTGATGGACCTGTAGTTGATCAGGATTCAGATTTGGAATTTGGTGAGATTATTAAATGGTTAATGCAAGATTTACCGTTTTTTTCAAGTATGAATTATGAAATATGGGCAAATGAAATAAAA
>APFE030677772.1:0-11125 GCA_000404065.3 Pinus taeda
AAGTTTTTTTTTTTTTTTTTTATTCTTGGACAACTTCTTCTTCTTTAGAAATTTGGTTTACAAGGTAATCCTTCTTACATCTATTTTTAGCCTCCCAATATGACTGTAATATTTCAATTTTTGTTGTAATAGGTGATTCCACAACTTCTTCGCACATTAGAGGGATTTTAGCCCAAAACTTAAGATTTCTATTTTTTTATTTTTTCTTTTTTTGTTTTATTTTTATCTCCTTGTTATTCACTCCCTTTTTGGTCTTCTCATCATCCTTGATACAACTTTATTGATTCTCCTTAAGTGAGGTAAATTTGTTTATATTTATAGGCTTCACATGGTAGTCTAATGACTCTTCATGAGGCCAACTTGTTCTTTCATGTAGGATGATTTTTTGTAGCTAGGTTGACTTGCCTTGGAGGTTATTTTATGACTCAAATAATTTTCTTCTACATAATACAAGATGCGCAAAGGGATCTTACATATTACAATGACTCAATTGAATCTTAGACATTATGACAAAGTCCTAGAAGCACTCTATGATTGCTCGAGCTATAAATAAAATGACCTTGAGCATGGAACCCATGCTACAAAATAATGTTTGGTTTGGAACTTGATTATCTTCTTTATTCAGAGGTATCGCCACATTGGACTCGAGTTTGTAATGGGGTGGCAACAATGCCCATTTGTTCACCACCAGGGGGGGTCCAAGGGGGCGATGATGATTTTTATGACCCTCCCTTGTAGGGGTTGGGGGGTGGTGCGTTCAAAGTTAAAAATAGATGCAAAATTTCGTTGTAAAATATTGTAATTTCGTAGTCAACTTGGGTCTCTCATTAGGAAGATGATTTGACAATATATTTAGGGTTTTATTCTGTAGAAGGAAACCCCTCACTATATATGAGGGAATTGTATTGCATCTATGTATATGTGTATTCCGAGCAACAAAAGAGAGAGGAAATTACAACGGATTTGTTGTAATTTGTATCTCTTCATTTTGTTGGATAATATAAAGGAAGGACTAGATGTTTCTACATGGACGTAACCCAAATTAGGTGAACCACGTATATTTGTGTCTCTCTTATTTTATGTGTTTTCTTTGTTTATATTTCTGCAATATTTTATGTGTTCCATTCCTCTGTAATATATAATTTTCTAACAAATAATAATAATAACAATTTTTTTCTTTTTCTCTTTACATCAAATATATAAATCATGATTACATTAGAGATTATAGAGACCAAATCTAGTTACGCGTTTCAATGCTCCCTCTTAACTAGTGAGGTATTCATAATCCATACAAGGTACTTGGACATTCACAAACTGAAGAATTCTCATAAGAAGAGTCAGAATGGTGAGTCATATCATAATCTATCTTATCATCTTATATCAGTGCATGTCATCATATCAACCAACATTTTCATATAGCAAGGCCTTGACTAAAAACTCAATCTCTCCACAAGAATAGAGCACAATGCTTGGGAGACATTGATTTATAGACACCTTCATAATTGTCTTTCAATATACATACCACATCTGAATGTTCACAAGGTATTTCCTCATGGAATTTTCTCTTCGACTAGTCTTGCCTATTATATGTCCATCCTCAAAGAGTATCAGAATCAATATTCTATGCTTACCTAATCCTCCATTCTTTCTTCATAACATGAAAACAATAATGATGTGTCTATATATCCCTCTCAACTATGGAGGATCTACTCATTCTTATAAAATGAATATACCCAAGATCCCTCATAACAAGGGACTTGCCCAAGCTCCCTCTTAAAAATAGACTTGTTATCAATTACATCTTCCTTTAGTGGATATCATGGTATAATCAGTGAATTGTAGGTTTCCCTATCTTGGGATCATGTCATGAAATTCAACTTATTCATCATGGAGCCTTCTTCTTGTAGGGAAGCGACCATCTTATTCATCATTTCCCTTCAACAAAACATCATGTAGAACCAATAGTCATGTCATATGTCTTTTCATCAGAAAGTGATCTTCTAGTCATCATCCGACTATCTTCAATCAACTACCTCTTCCAAGTCATGTTTCTTTTAGGATATTCCATTCAATCTCATGAATACTAGTTGTAGATGACGTCTACAACCCTTTTTCTACTGCCTTGTTTCAACTCACCCAGATGATTTTCTCAAAAATCAAAATGAAAATTAAAACAAAGTTACCTCTTTATGATGGCCTTCAATCATCACATCCACCTCTAGTGACATCAACATCCTACACTTGTATGAATCTATCTCCAACACATACATTACGAAGTTTTTCCTTTTCCAACATATCAGGTTCTTTGTATCTTTCTCCATGGAGATGTCATACCTAATCCTTCTAGTTAGGATATGTTGATCACTTATATTATCTTTTTCATGAAATTTTATTTCAAATTCCTTCACATAATACTTCCTCACAATCTTCTATACATAGTTCCTTCATCATGGGAACCATAGTGGCTAACCTCATCATATTTTCCATGAGGCCATATTATCTTGATTTCATCTTGTCAATACACAGAAGAGTTCAAGGCACATTGTTTACATGCCTTCATGCATTGTTCTCATGGAAGAGTTTCTTCTTATTTTATCATTCTCATGAGATAGATAATTTTAACCATTTGATAATTATATGATGACATGAATTTATTACCAAATATGTACATACCTCTTCCTTATTTTGATCATTTAGACTTCCTTTGGAAACTTCATTTCCTTGCTTTAAGATGAGAGTAATTGAATCAACTTGACATGTTGCGTATATTAGTCAACGTAACTTTATCCTTGTTAACCAGTGGATCCCACACAAGGTGGAATGTAGAATATCATAGAGACACTTGCTTCTTTTAAGTAGACATGAATCTTCTAATGAAGATTCTAGTTGAGGATCTTGATGATCCTCATTCTACAAATGCTTCTTCCTAGTGATGATGATGTATAATGATCTATTTATATTCTATCATACTAGATGACTTACTCCAAACATGAAAATTTTTACTTCAGTTATCTTAATATTATTTCAATGAAGATGTCGTGAACTACTTCTTTTCTATCATGATGATTGCTTCAACCATGTACACTTTTACTTCAACATTCTTCCATGCTTCTATGATGATGTCATATTTATCTCTACATCTTATCATATTTGTGATGCTTTCCATCATCATTGCTAACTCATATATGCTAAATGAAGGAGGTTATCTCACTAATAGTGAATATATTTTACTTCCTCCTTTGACTTCTTGTTTTCTAGTTCTTCTACTTTTTTAGTGACATGAGATTCATTTCTTTCCTTTCTCTTATTGTTATCCTTCTTGAGTTTAGAAAAATCCTTTTGAAATGGCCATATTCGTTAAACTCATAACATTGGATTTTTGGCATATCAATTTTCTTGTGAAACTTCTTTCAAGGCTCAAATTTCCCAAATTTTCCTTTCTTCCCTGTCGATGTTGCATATGCTTCTATTTGTTTAGTTGATCCAAAATTATTATTCACTTTTAATCTTGGTTATTAATTTTTTGATAGTGACCATAGATTCCTAAATGGAGTGGTTTCCTTCTTCCCATAAATTCTTGACTCAAAGTTGCCCCATTCATTAGGTAGTACATTGAGCACAACGGTGGTAATCCAACAATTAGACATTACTTCTCCAAGTTCTTGTAAGAGATCTCTAAGTTCAGATACCTTTATGGAATATGAAGTTATCCCTTTTTCCCTTGAGATTTTCAACATGTATAGTTTGGTTCTCAAGGATATGATCTCTCCTATGGTGCTCACAGAAAACAACTCCACCAATTTATCGTAGATCAATTTTGTTGTATTCAACTTTGCAACATAAGGGATGAGAGAATTCTTGATTGAATCTATGAGGAGCCTTTGTGCCCTTATATCTAATTTCATGTACTTTTATAGTGCTTGATATTTCCCTTGAGAAGATTTGGTGATGGAGACCTTTACATATTCAATGACTTCAATATCCATGAGAATTAATTCAATTCTCTTCTTCCATGCAAGGTAGTTCAAGGTCCCAACCAAATTATTGTTCTTCTTGCAGAATGAAGTCATTTGGGTTGTAGATTGAGACATTAAAGGTGTACAAAACTTACTTGTAAAGTGACGATACCTCCTTTTATGATGATATCTCTAACTTGAGATCTTCTTGATGATGATGACTTCCACTATTATTTTGATGTTGACAAATGAAGATACCTTATTAATAATGATGATAATTGAAGATGCATCCTAGTTGATAATTGCTTCCTTGATGATGATTGTAGAATGTGTAAGCTTCCCAAGAATTCTTCAAGTGTAGAATCCTTGTTTGGATGGAGGTAGGGGTCTTTGAGGTATTATTCTTCTTGTGATGATGTGATCCTTGTCCTTGTGATGTGATGGAAGGTCCTTCTTGACACCTTGATTATCCTTTATGATATCCTTGTGCTTGACCCTTATGTGTACTTATTCAATTGGATGATCTTCAAGCCAACTCTTCATCTTGATGTTGTCACCTTAGCTTTGATGCCATGGTTGAAAAATCTAGGGGAAACTAGATTAGGGGATTTCTCTTACTTTGATAATTGCTTGTGATGTTCTTTTACTTCACTTGATGTATTTTTGTAAGCTTGTTCTTTCACTTGATTATTATTATGTTTTTATCATGAAACAACTACCAAATTATGAATATCAAAGAGATAAGGGGACACAAAATGTAGGCCACTATCTATGGCGAAAACCTCTCCTCTTGAGAGGAAAACCTAAAAGAATTCTTCTCTTGTTATAAAATGTTTATATGACGAATTCCAAGATGTGTGACCCTTGAATCAAGACGGGTCTTACATATTACAAGGACTCAATTGAATCCTAGACATTATGAAAGATCCCTAGAAGAACTCAATGGGTGCTTGACCTATAAATAAAATGACCTTAGGCATGGAACCCATGCTACAAAATAATACTATTCGCTTTACATCAAATACATAAAATCATGATTACATTAGACATTATGAAGATTGAACCTAGTTACACATTTCAACAAGACCTTCTATCTAATGTGCACTTCCAAGTGCCTTGAATCCATAAGAACTCTTTGGATCATTGAAGTTTCTTTGTTCTAATAGGGTATAGTTGTATCTCTTTTAACACTTAGCTATAAAAGTTATGTAAAATCTATGTGCTCAATTATAATGTAAAAATGGTATTATTCAACTCTAAATTAGCAAACCGTCATACCATCTAACATTATTGAGTTTGCACTATTGTTCATTTATACTAATAGTCGTAGTCATAACAACTTTATATGGAAATACCTTTCTTGTCATACCAATATAAGAGAAATCACTTGGTCTAGCAAAATACCTGTAGTTGTAAACATGAAACTTGCCATAGATTCCATTCATTGACATGAAAGGATAAGATTTACATGTTGCTAATCATATCCATAATTTTTTTGGTTCACATTTTGTACGAGCTCAATTTTCTATCACGAGGTACATTCTTCATATTTACCCTTTATGCTTTGTTGAATTTACACTACTGTGCATTTATACTAATAGCCACAGTTAGGACAACTTTATATGGTAGTGCCACTCTCATCAAACTAGTATAATAGAATTCACCTGGTCTAGCAAAACCATGAAACCTTGCCATAGATTGTATTTTTCGGCACAAAAGGATATGATTTACATGCTGCTAATCATATCCATAATTTCATCAGTTCACATTTTGTACAAGATCCTTCTTCTATTGCGAGGTACATTCTTCATATTTACCGTTTATGCTTCATTTTTCAAAGGTGGTTTTGTGAGATTATGGTGCAGAGTATAAGAATTTTTTCATTCACTAAAATGATTATATTGCAACCAATTAAAATGTTTGATTTTAATGCAAAACTACGATGACTTCAAAAGATGATGGACTATCGTAACTTACTTGAATATACGGAAGTGGACGCTGAGATATGCTCCTCACTTCTACCTGAGATCTGCGTGGACTACGCGACTCCTTTCGCTTCTCCAACACGCTCTTCTCACAACTCAGAAGTTCTTGGAATAAACAGTCCTCAGACTGGCGGCCCAGCAGGCTTCAATATTATTCAAAGTAAAATTACACACCATAGAAATTCTCAAGTCAAGAGCAAGCCTCTGATCTTTGAGAGCTTCGGAATACACACTCAAAAACTCACACACTCGAAAACTTACGATGCCAAATCTATCTAGCCTACATCTATTTATATAAGAAATGAGCATCTTTGAGGGTCCTTGTCTGACATCATTTGGTCATGACGGTGTCTACTCAAATATGCTCGAGTACAATAATTTAAAGCAATAATTACAAAAGATACACATGCATGCGCATCTTAAAAAGTAGAAGTACTACCATGTGGGGCTTCTGTCACTTTCAATATCAGAACCCGGATCAAATTCAGAGGATGATTTATTTTCATAGTACTGCTTTTCTAGAAGATCGAGATACTTTTGTTCCCAATCAATATTATTGATCTGAGCATCTTCATACGTGTCCACAAACACAGTGTCTTTTTTGGTAGATGCCTCTGCTTTTTCTTTTCCTTTTTCGCTGGCCATAATGACAGTAGATTCCTTTGGGATAGGTGCCCGAGATGATTGTCCGGTATCAAATTTGATAGTATCTGTCGTGACATAAAGATTCTTGTGAGGGAACAGATACTCAGTGTCTTTAACTTTCCACCTGTTAATGTAAGCCATCGGATCAATTTCAATACCGAGAAAAGGATCAGATCTCCTTGGCTTGAAATCAGGTAGATTTTGGACCGCTAATTCGACTCCATCTAGCAACTCCCATTTGAATATTTGGAACATAGTGATTGTTCTTTCGATACAGTACCGTACCCAAATCTTGCAATACTGACTAATATCTTGTTGCTGTTGCCATCCCTTGGTAAAGACAATTGAAGAACATACATGATATGATAATAGAAAATTAATCATATAAGCAATATCTTCAGTCCAATTACCATGTAAAAGTCTCAAAGTAATTAGATTTTTAGGATTAATCCAGATATCAAAAGCGGCTTTTGATCCTTGCATCTGATCTATGGTTCGGATCATGGACAATTTTTCTTGCAACGTTTATTTACTGAATTCTTTAAGCCAACTAGTAATCCTTCTGATCTGATCTGGATTGTTCACAAGTTGAGGTCCTTCAATTATAGCGGAGGAATACATCTGTGCAAACGGATTAGGTTCAATTGGACGTCTGAACTCTAATAAACTGTGATGATCCCAAGGTGCTGTGAATGTGCGTAAATACTGTACAGTTCTCTCGATACATTGAGAGGATCTTAACACAGCTTTCTTGTGACACCTTCCATCTTTGATTTCCCAATCTGCAAAAGGCTGAAAGAGTTCATATTGTGGGAAGGAATCGGTGGCAGCGTAATGTTCATCGTCTCTTTGGAGAAAAGCTGCATCTAATTCCTCAAAGAGGTCTGGAATGCGAAGAGAAACTAGAACTCTCTGAATTCCTTCGGTCATATTAATTTCTGCTAAATCAAGCATTTTAGCAGACGTATATACAGACAAAGCAAAATCAACTACACCAATGATTTGGTAGTAGTTCAAAGTTTGTAAAACCTTGATAGCATTTTCTGAGAACTCTTTAGTCCAAAAATCATCCAAAGTCTTAAAATAAACCTTAACTTTCATATTAGGAAGAGGAAAGACTTTTATCAAATCTTCATCTAACCTTAAAAAGATACCAACGTTCTTGGCCTGCCATGCTTGACAGTTCTGGATCCATTGATTTCTGCGGAGTCTCAGACCTACAATTTTCTTGATCTCATCAGTGAGATCACTGGCAATTTGTTGTAGAATTTGCCATCTCTTGACAAAGGTAAGCGGAGAATCTTCTTCTGGAAGCTCAAAAATATCAGTTCTTGTTGGCATGCCATGTGCTTTATTCATTTCTCTGGTTAAAGCATCAGCCAAGAAGTTAGAATTGCCAGGAATCCATTCAACATCAAATTCATACATTTGAAACCACATTTGCCAAGCTAATAATCTTCCTCGAGCTAATTGTTTATCTATCTTAGTAGTGAGGAAATATTTGAAATTCATTGAGTCAGTTCGGATAAGAAATTTAGCTGGAGCTAAGTAAATCTCAAATTTTTGAATTCCATTGAATATGGCTAGGGTTTCTTTTTCTGCTGGAAAATATCCCTTTTGATGTTTCTGGAACTCGCCTGATGAATAAGCACAAAGAACTTCTTCAAACTGTTGTCCTACCTGCACTTTTTCCAAAAGTGTTGCTGACCAGAAATTATCTGAAGCATCGGTTTGGAGAATTAAAAATCCATTACCTGGCGGTTTTAAAGCCGGTAAATCCTGACATTCTATTTTTAATTCTTGAACGGCTTTTGTTGCTTCGGCTGACTAGCCACCATTCATAAACTGGTGAATTGGGGCTGTTTTTTCTGAAAGATTAGGTATATACTTATGTACATAATTCAAAATTCCTAAAAATCTTTGAATCATATGTTTATCAGCTAATTGATCAGGGAATTCAGATAGCTTTGTCAGAACATGTGGTTGCATCTGAATCTTTCCATTGCTGATATGAATACCTAGAAAATCAACCTGTTCCTGAAAGAGAACCATCTTCTTTTCTGAGAGCACGAGACCATGTGCTTTGGCTTCTTCCAGAAAGATTTGCAGGTGCTTTAAGTGAGAGTCTAAATCTACACTATGGACAAGAATATCATCAATATATACAACAATGAAATCATATTTACTGAAAATATGATCCATTCTTCTTTGAAAGAAAGCAGGAGCATTCTTTAAACCAAATGGAACAACTTTCCATTGAAAGAATCCTGCAGGACAAGTGAAGGCAGTCTTATGTCGATCTTCTTCTGCAATTTGAATTTGATAGTATCCAGACTTTAAATCAAACTTGCTAAAGATCTTACTTCCGTGAATCTTCTGCATAATTGTTTCTTGACGAGGCATTGGATAATTAAAGCTCTTGGTGATTGCATTCAAGGGCTTATAATTGATAACCATTCTATCTTTACCTCGCACAATTTCTGAATGATTTCTGACTAGAAATGCAGAACAAGAATAATGAGATTCACTACGTTCAATCAATTGAAGATCGAGCAATTCTTGGATTTGTTTTCTCAT
Source organism: Pinus taeda (assembly GCA_000404065.3). Lineage (NCBI taxonomy): Eukaryota > Viridiplantae > Streptophyta > Pinopsida > Pinales > Pinaceae > Pinus > Pinus taeda. The sequence goes on from APFE030677772.1 coordinate 9,164, forward strand.
TTCTTTCTCTTCTACAGGGGTGCAAGGTATCAATTTGCCTGTAACCCCATTTTCATGCATTGTTATTATTTCTTGCTGAGGACTAGCAGTAGTCCAAAATGCCTGTGGGTTATTAGAACAACATTTCAGTAATTCTTCATAAAGACTAGTCTGTTGAGCAGACCAATTGGGATCTCTATTTGCTTTAAGAGTTGATTGTGATTTGGCCTCATAAAGAAGTAAAACCTCTTTCCAATCATGCAACTCTTTCTTTTCTTTTTTATTCCCAACCTTTTTTTGACTCTGCATTTTTCTCGCTTCTGAATTTGCCATTGATAATCTAGGAACAACAATTGCCTTCTTTTTAATATTGAAGATAATTTTATCTTCACTGATAGTTACTGGCAATACAGAATTGATAAATGGCATTCCAAGGAATAAACTTGCAGAAGCATCATAATGCTGGATCGCAGAAATTTTGATACTAACCCCCCCAAGTTTTAAAGAGATGTTATCAACATAATGGGTAAGGTTTACAGAGCCACCAATAGTTTCAGAGACAAGAATATGCTGTAAAGGCTTCCATAACCCTTTGAATAAAGATGGACGGGCAAGATTATTTGATCCACCAGTGTCAATAAAGGCGTCAACACTGATCCATTCACCACGAACTTGGACTTCAACAGGAATATACAACAAGTTACTGGTTTTGACGATCTTTTTCAAAAATGCATTTTCTTCGGCTAAGAGAGTATTATTTACAGGAAGTGATGATGATGCAGATACTGTTTTAGGATAAGGACACAAAGAACTCACAAGTGTTTGTGGAGACAAAGAATCAAAACGAGAATTGGAGTTGTGTGTGTCGTCTGACATAATAGTTTCAGTATCTGAAATATCTGAAAATGATTCTTCAAGATATTCATCTGTTTCAGTTTCATCACTGTAATGATGTTCTTCTTCCCACTCACTTTTGTCATTAGTGGAAGACCAAACATTCATTTTTTGACTAATCTCATCAACAGATTCATCATCCGACAGAGAAGCATCTGTTAGAATATATACATCAGAAATTTCATCATTGGAATCTACAACTGACCAGTTATCTGCAAATTCTTCTATTTCAAAACAAGCTTTCAATCTATTAGAAGAACTTTTAGGACATTTTTTGGCGAAGTGTCCTTCTTGTTTGCAAATAAAGCAAGCATTGTCTCTTTTTCGCTGTTTCCTCTTTTTGACATATCTAAACTTTCTGAATGGTCGTTTTGGATTTGCAACTCGTTTAGGTCTGTATTTACCATACTTCTTTGTTCTTCTTTTCTTAAAAGGAGTCCATGGCAATACAGATCGACAGACATTCAAATTAGGAGTCACATTTTGAACTTGTTTCTGCCAACATAAATACTTGACTTTTTCTTGAGCCCTGAAGAGGAGATCTATCCAATAGATTTGATCAATCTTTGTGTTCTGACTTTCTATGTCTTTTAAGATCATATCTCCTAGATTTCCAGGGAGTTTAGACAAGAAAGTAACCTTTTGGGTGTAATCATTATTTAATTTGGCTTTAAACACTTTTGCCATATATTCCGACCCAAACTGATCTAGATCTTTGAGATCTTTCAATTCCATTCTAGTAAGATCAGTAATGATTTGTCTATACTCATCTGTAGGTTCAGGGACAAATTGAGTTAGCAATAAAACTTCTAATGTCGCTAAACCTGCCAAAGCAACATTATGTCTTTCTTGTGGAGTTGCCGAGAACCACCAATCCCAAACAATACCAGCCATTCTTTTTTCAGCTAGCAAGAAGATAGAGAAATTATCAAACTTGGATACAACTTGCATCTGATAAAGAGCACCAATCCAAATACGAATGGACTCTGCAGGGTTCTTAGATCTGTCAAGATCTAATACATAACCAGACATATTTGTGGCAAAGAGATCTTCTTCTAATCTTGGGTATTTGGGTTCTTGTTGCCTATT
>APFE030677774.1:0-23713 GCA_000404065.3 Pinus taeda
AATAGTCATATTATCCTCCTTGTCAAGCCTCATACCTCTACTCTTCATGTCAAACTTCAAAAAGAGAGAAAGTTAGTTAAAAACATGTTTATCTCTGGGTACGTAGTTTCTCTCTACCTTTCCTGCATGTACGCACTCCAAACATATTGTACCTGCATACTTGTACGCTCTGTAAGCCAAAGGATGGGTGCGTACGCCTGTAAAGGTCAAAAGGCGCGAGTTTCATCTTTAAAAAGTTACTTGTGGTCACTTCTAGAGCCTTCTAGAAGAGTGTTTGACGTGTATTGAGCGCCTCCAGATGGTTCATGCATCCCTATGATAGAGGAACTTATCCCATCAAGAGAGGAGCTACCCCATCCAAAAGAGGGAGTATCCCATTGATGTTGGAACTGAATAACCTCCTCTAGAATACTATAAATACAGGCATTGGGCCAAAGGAGGGAGGTTGAAAGCTGAACATTCTAAAGGGTAAATGCTGCTGGAATTAGGACTTCCATTGTTGACTTGTGAGGAGAGATCACTATCCTTCCTTGTTGCCATATTGGAGTGGGTGAGCTTGTCAAAGTAGAGGAAATCTCTTGTTGGACCCTGGGAGGAGCTTGCACAACACCAAGGCTCAGGTTGTAATGGTTCCTTTTTTGTTTCCTTAATACAATAAGTCCATTCTTCTCAATGATTTGTTGTTAATGAATTATTTCATGTACTCCTTGGTCTATGTGATGAATATGCTTTGTTTTATGATGAATATTCAGGTGTTATGTAATCGTTTGCTTTGTAGTGTATGCAGGTCTTAAAGTGAAGGAGGAGCTCATCTGGATCAGCAAGGCTGGACCGCTACAACAAGCGTTGGACCTAAGGTAAGATCGGAAAACACTTGATCTCTCATAATAATGTGTGTTTAGAGAAGGATTGCTCTTGTTTGGTTTGTTTGTCACTAGAGAGTCTTAGACTCCTAGGGAGGTTAGCTTTGTCCGCAAAAATAACTCTTTCCGCATGACAGTGGGGTTGATCTCTAAAATGACAAAGACATGGCCTAGTGGTCCCTGAACCAGACTGCGGATCACAATAAATCCGTTGGCCTAGTAACACTTAAGCCAAACTATGGGTTGTGGTAAAGCCATGATTGTGTGCCTCAGTGGGTCTAGGAATCCCTGCCAGTGAATGGCAGGATATAGGGTAAAACTAAGAGGTGGATTTCTCTTCATTGGGCCTAGTAGTCCTAGGATGGGATGTATGGTAAAGCCTAGAAAGTTTTTCTTGGTGTAGGGCCTAGTGATCGGATCAAACTATGGATTACGTAAATCTTGAGATACTAGGAGGGACTCAAATTCCTCATGGTGTAGGTGGAGAATTATGGTGGCATCTGTGCTTTTTTGGTGGTTTTTTTGGTGTGTTCTATGAGTCTCACTTTCATGCTTGGAATATGGCATGAGGGTGATCGGATGAACAAAGACTTGGCTCAACCAATCTATGGTTAGGTGGAATGTGGTAGTCCCATCTCTAGTTGTTTTATGCATTCATTAATGAGAAATTCATTACCTTGGTTTTCATGTGTAAATGTAATGATGTATATGTGGATTTTATGGTTATGATTTCATTAATATTTTTGTCCCTATTATGTTGGTTATATGTATATTTTATGACAACAGTTATGTATGGATCTCAGCTTGTTTTTACTTGTAAATGAATGGATAATGTATCTATGAAATAATAGATGATAATGCAGCAAATGACATGAGGGAATAATGGTTCTTAGTGATTCTCAGATAAGTAAGATATCCCTATGCTTAATTGTGTTGGTTACACCTGTAGATTGCATGTTTGTGATATTTTTAATGAAATGTCTATCATGGCTAGTAGAGGTCTGCTTAAGGTCTTATTTAACTTATTTCTTTTCATCATTGGTTCACTGTTATTTTACTGTTCCTAAGTTATCATTCCATTCTGGTTAATGACCTGGGCTTTGGGCCTAAAATATTGGCTCAAATCTCAGGGACTCTAACAAATAACTGAAAACATGAGTCTCTAGACACTAGCAAGTAAGCCTATGAGAGTGACTCTGGATTTTTAGATGTTGTAATGCCTATAGCATGAGAGACACTGAAGCCTAAGTTGGTAAAAGATTTAGTAGGATGCAAGGGAAAGTTGTCTAAAGTGTTACATTAGTTCCTAAGGGTCCTGAAACTGATGTTGTATGTTTGTTTGTTATGTTTACATTGATTCCACTTCCTTAAGGTAACATAGGAGGTCAAATCCAATCATAGTAGCCTCTTGTCACATGTTTACCTCAGTTGGCTAATTACTTGGGTAGATGTGGGAGGAGGGCGTTACATGTTTTGACCGTGGTCATGTTTTGATGTGCTTACTAATTATGACATATGGTAAAATTGAATGCCCTGACTTGATGGATTGAGTTATGTGACTGTTGTCTAGTAAATCCTCTCTGCGGACAGAGATGATCCCTCTAACCCAATGAGTGGGACTAGCAACCTACGTGACAATCTACTAGACACTTTCCTAAGTTACAATTGAAATAGAAGAAGAGGAAGATGGCCTACCTCGTTCTGATGCTATAATATCCTCCTTTGTTGAAGACCTCGAATCGCTTGTGCCACGGGCTTGGTCCTATTGCTCACAACATTTAAATGCCTGCACAAGAGATCAAGACACAAAAAAGCATGCAAGTACAAATAGCATAATTGAAAGTAACCTACTTAATAGATCAAGAAGCATTAGGATATATGATGCATTAACATAAACATTTATGGAAAATGAACCATCAGTTGTATATATTAATAGAATAAAGGAGGAAGCATACAACCAAGCCTTGATGTCAATAAGCTCCCCTTGAGGGAATGTCCAAGTCCAAGCTCAAGCTCTCCAAGCACTCCTTCTCCAAGCCAAATGAGTAGCATGTAGAAACAATCTCAGCATAAGGGTGCAAGTAGCCAAAGACCAACCATTTGGGAATGGGAGAAGATAAATATATAGGCAAGAAAAGGGACTTAGGATCTCTCAAAAGATAGGATAAGGCCCTCATCTCAAGGAGGTAGCCCACAAGGATAAGACCAAAAGTCCAAGTTGAGAGAACTCGACCTCATCCACGCTTAACAACCTCCAGCTCATCATTCTGGAAGCCTCTAAATCACGAAGCTTCTTGTCCTCTTTAGGAAAATTTCCTTTTAGGGATCATCACTAGTATCCAAGACAAAAGCATGATGGCATTGTAGGGTTTTAGAGTCATTTCCATCAGGGGAAGCTCAAGGAATTTTTCCATCATTGTTTTAGGGAGGATCTGAGCTGTATATCTGGATGAGTACACTACATGATGGTCATGTTTTAGGCACTTCAAGGTATGTCACAGGGAAGTGCAAGAGGTGTGACAAAATATTGTGTAACATATGCCCCCTAAAGCATGAAGTCAAAAGAGAGAGTGATGGCTGAGATGCTTTGCGAGCTCTTGCAAGGACGAGAAAAAACACTGTGAGGAGACTTGCAAATCAAGGACACATATACATATACATATTTGATATCAAAGCACAAATCCATGGTATGGACGCAACCATCCAGATAATAAGGACTATGTGAAAGGATCCATGGTATGGGCGCAACCATCCAAATGAAAAGGATCATCTGTAAATATAAGATCCAAGGTATGTACACCGCCATCCAAGATAGAAGGGTCACCATAAATGTAAAATCCAACAATATGGTCATAACCATTTGTATAGTAGAAACATGTGTATAATCATGAATAATACATAACTCCATGCAGCCTGAGTAATATCAGATAAGACTCAGGGTCTTGCGCTCCATCCCAACCCGATCAAAGTACGATTTCTAACATGTGAATGAATGTGTCAAAGTCGAACATGTTAGAAAACCACCTGATTACCTGCCAATTATGTGCTGTGTTAACAAGCATCAGAGAAACCACTAGTAATGAAAATGGTCCTCAAGGTACAGTAGTACAATCCGTGAATGTGAAAAATGAAGTTGAAGTCGAACACTCATGGAATCATTTGATTGAATACCAATGACGAAAACATATCAGGAAATGTGAAGAACTTTACATTAAGGCATGCGAGTTCTAAGGTAATGAAAGGGAGTATTTAAGCCATATTCCTAGATAATGAGCTGAAGTCGACATGAAGTGACCCGTCAAAGGAGGACCATGATGAGTCCCCCATAATTGACACGAAATGAGGAATAAATTGGAATAAAATGAATAAGATCCAAGACTGTAGTGAAGGGTAAGATAATGTATAGGTAATAGACTATGGATAGGACTTCTCTTGAACACATTGGCAATACGATTCCAGAGTGTGGTAGCATTTGACTCAACATAGGACCATGGGTCATGATGACGAAATGGAAAAGTGAGATTGGAAGCAAAATGAATCACCCAAACTTGGAAGGATAAGTGAGTGAGCAAGGATATCCCAAACCCGACATGATAAATAGATGAGTGTCACGTTCAAGAGCAACATGCTACCTATATAAGAGATGTTTCACTTTCACTTTTTCCCCACTATTTCTAGTGAGTACCCCTTTATTTTTACACAAGCCTGAAGAGGATACCATATGCTTGTTGTATAATTTCATTCTTCGAATGAATCCATCCTAGTAATTTTTACGAGTCCTAGAAAGGGGAAACTTGGTCTCATCATGGTGACGAGTCTTCCGTCGTAAAATTTTTAACGAGCCCGGCGGAAGGATAACTCGATATATTTTTCATATTTAGAGAGTTTGAAAAAGAGACAAAAAAAGAAAACTCCATGATGTCCCTTTTTGTAATTTGTCCCTCAAACCCGAAGAGGTAGAAAATAATATTCAAGAGAACCTCTTGACCATGTCGACCAAGGTATTTCTTTTTCATACAATAGTCTATCTCAGTCTGGAAAAGTGTTAAACTTATATTGAGTAGATTCCATTTCATTTACTTTTATTAGTTTGAAATGACATGTTCTTGGCAATGTTTTCATATTCCAAGATTCAGAAAAGAGCTGAAAGATAACTCCTCCTTAAGGAACAAGTGGTATAAAAGGATAGAAACTGGTTCCGGTAATGATGGAACTGCTCAAAACATGTAATGGTCAAGAGGCTGGATAATAAGACCACTCATCGTAGATGTTCCTCAGGTAAGGGTAAAAAAACCAAGTGAAAGCATATGATCAGCCAAAGAGATGGTGATGTTGGAATGAAAAAACCAAGGCTCATCTGGCAAAAATTGGCTGACAAAAACAAAAATCACGAGATGTAAAGTGGGAATGGTTTCATTTTTACACAAGATTGAAACATGGGAAACTATACTTGAGTATAATTGAAGATGGTTTCATTTTTTCATGAGTTTGCAACATGGGAAAAAATATGCTTGGATTTGGTTTCATTTTTACACAAGCTTGAAACAAAGATAAACTATGCTTGAAATAATTTTGCATGCCCCTAACATAATGACTCAATTCGAGGTACATGCCCCCCAATCTTCATTTCATTCACCTAAGTAGACTATTGGTTACTAACAGGTGGATGAAATGAAGGTTCATTTACGAGATCAAGTGAAAGACTCGACTGGGATTTTACAAGATCTAATCAAAGAATCAAATTGGAAGGGGATTTGTTTCATTTTTTAATGAGCTTGACACAGGAAAAGAACCATGCTCATGGCACCTTATTTCATTTTTTAACGAGCTTGACAAAAGTAAAGGAAATATGCTCATGGGAACCTATTTCATTTTTTAACAAGGTTGATGTAGTAAAAGAACTATCCTCATGGTCCTTGTTTCATTTTTTAATGAGCTTGACACAAGACATATAACTCTGCTCCACCTTTGATCACAAACCAAAAGAGGCGACGGATTCCAAGAGGTTCTCATCAGATGGGAGAAAAACGCTCTAGAAGGGATACATGTCTAGGGATCTGTTAGAGCCTAGATTTGCCTCAGGCTGAAAAGGCAAGGTTCTAGGTCAACATCAAACCACGCTCAGCCTCGTAGCTAGCCCTACGAGGACAGGAGAGGGCTCTCTCTGGGTAAATCTCAGCAAAGATAATCAATGAGGCTCAAGATGAATAAAACAAAAGCTAATCTTAGGCTAGGTATGTAGTACAAAGGTTTGATTTGAGTTTTTAGGAGTTTTTGTGTTGAAACAGGGAAAGGCAGATTTGGGCTCGGGGATTGAGGCACAGTTTTTGCAGAGGTCTATTTGGGGAAAGGTAGGCGATCGTCTTGATGCTTTTAAAGGGAATTAATGGGTAGATCAGACTGGTGTGGAGCTAAGGAGAGCAAGAAGCTTTCAAGGATTCTCCTTAAACATATGAAAACATGGAAAATCAAACAAACTTAAAGGCAGAGCATAACAATCTATGGATTCTACCTTAACACTTCATTTGTTCAATTGCAGAAGATAAGAGAATGAAAATGATACACATAACAACTTACAATTACTGAAATAAGCACACCATCAAAACATAAAGCCACATGGATCCCAAATAGTGCTGCAAAACCCTGGTCTTTCCTTAGCCAAAAATGCAGAGAAAATATGTACAATAGTATGCCAAAGCAATCCCAAGTGTCCAACCTTGAAAATGACTAAGAGAATACATGATATAGGCTAGCCCAAACCATTCCCTTGCCTCTAGGGGTCCAGATCATCATTCTAGGAGCTGATCCAACTGATTCTAAACCAAGTACTGAAGTCTAGGCAATCAAAACAACTTGCCTCTATAAGTTAGGAAACTGATTCATTCATTTAATTTTCACTTTTTAGTGAATGAATCATCTAGAAAAAGTAAATAAGTGCCAAAATTACATTATGTTTACCCAATTACATAAATATAGATAAAAAATTACATCAAGAAGCAAAACTAGACAAACTGGCCGAATTTCTGAGGTGGAAGGTGAAAAATTGGGCAAAAATCCTCTATGCGTCGTGCCAACATCTCTGTGCATTGCGCCACTTTGAGGCTGATTTTGAGGCACTTCCTGAAGTCCAAATTGAGCCCAAGTGTACTTGTTGGAAATCCCTACCTGTCTACTTTCCAACCCAAGTGGAATTTTCCAATTTAGTGTCCATTTGCCCCTCCAAAAGTGCATTCTCCCAAGACTGCTTCCTGTGGGTCAAAATAGGGACAGTGAGGTCATTTTTTGAATGTTTTTTGACCTTTTGGGGACAAAGAACTTGATGAAATCCTTAGGTAATCCATGAGCATACATAAATTTCCATAAAAAACCCATAAATATAAACTTTTTTCTATTTGGAGCTCCCTAGGAAAAGCGCGCGCCATGTGGCGCGGCGCACAGGGAGAAAAAGCTTGTTTTTTGCCCCAAAAATTTCAAAATGCAAAAATGTGCCCCAAATTCCTTGAAATTTGGGTTGTACCTTTTTCATCACATGTCATGCTGGGTCAAAGAGGCCTTAGCCAATATTCGAAGTTGATCTTTCTCTTTTTGCCTCTTTTGTCTTTTTGTCACCTTCCTCAATTTCGCCTTTAGGCTCCTGATTCAAGCCTTGGAACTCATATTGAGTGCCCTGTAATGGACAACCATATGCCTCAATAATGCATTGTCCTTGTCGGCCTTTTCCAGTAACCTCTCCAAGTGGATGTTGATTTGCTCGAGCCAAGACTCATGGTCATCATTAATCACTTGCTCCAATGAAGTGATCTCAATCCTCCTCTGTTGGGCAACTTGGCGATTCTCGCGGATTTTTTGCAAATCCATGATCTCATGCTGGTCTTCAAGTTGTTTGTTCCTCTGCTCTAAGTATTTGATGATCCACTTAGCCCTCTCCAAGTTGATGGATAAGGCATTGATCTCTGTCTGCTACTCCTGAATGACCTCTCTAAGATGTGCACTTTGCGGGCCCCTGTCGATATTGTCGTCCTGAATGAGAATGAAGTTAGTCTCTTGCCCACTTGAAGGTCCCTCCTCTTGCATTAGCCTCTTACCTCGGTCTTGTACCTGCACTTGTGCTACTGATGACAGCAACGAGACCCCTTCCACCCCAGGTGGAGATAGTACTCGTTGTGCTGCTGCAAACAATCCCCTCATGCCTCTCTGATAAGTGACATATGTTGGCACAATGGTAGTCTTTGCTTCCTGACCTCCATGCTGCTATGAAGGTTCACTCAGATAATGAACCACCTCTTGATGAGCCGCTGAAGCTGTGAAAAACTCACGGGAGATGAAGTCTTCCCATGTGATACCCTACAGGCCAAGCTAATGTACAACAATGATCTTGATGAGTGCATAATGATAAATGCTATTGTGTTGCTGTGCTGGACTCTTCCTCCGCATCAGAGTGGTCATCCTCTTGACGTTTTGGTACATAAAATATGGAATGTTCATGAATTTCACTCTTGTGAAATGCATCAATAGCCTGATATGGTATGCATAGAGGCGTGAGAAGCGACCTTCACAACTGAAGTATCTGATAATGAGTCTCATCAACGGCGCATAATATTCCTTTAGAAAATAAAAAGGGAATACTCTCCTGAGCTGCCTCAAATAGCTAGGCCTGATGTAAGGTTCATAATATGATCTATCCAGCTGCTGTCCTTTATTCCACTCTTCCCCTATCTTCGGTATCCCGGTGGCCTGAGAGATGGTTTCTGGTGTTAAGGTAAAGTCTACTCCAGCAAGAGTAACATGATTATCATGCAAATGTAAAACAAATAACTGAACTAACTCCCGATGATGCTAAATTTGAGTGATCATATCACAATATTGAAAGCATGACATCTGCTGAAAGCATGTCATCGCAAGCGGGCAAGCCTGCAATTGAGTTAAGGAAGTAGGCTCTTCTCTGACATGTCTGCCACCCTTTCGCGGCCTTCTCGGCACATTAAGCTCAGTGGATGAGTCACTTTAAGTTTCTACTTCATATTTAGATGAATGACCAAACGACATCACTACTAATATACAAACTGCCTTGAATGACTGCTGATGTATGAAACTGCTATTTTGGAGAAATGACTGCTGGTTACAGAACTATGTCGGACTACTATTAAGATATGTTGAAATCTGCCACCAAGGGAAAATGTAACCAGGGAGTGTTAGGAAAGGGAATAATATGAAGGGATGAGAGACTTATGGGGAGAAATTATGTTTAGGGACATGTAGGAGGGTTTGGAAAATCCATATGAGGTAGGGTTTGGGTTTTTACATTTGACAATGGGTAGAAGGGAATTGGGGATAGGGAGGTAATAATTTTTAGGGGATAGGGAGCAATAGGATTTCGGAACAAATGGAGTTAAGTGGAGAAGAAAATGAGGGAAAAAGGATATACTTGGTGGCAAACAATTTTGGAAAACCTAACAACAATTGGCTTGATGACTTTGAGAGGTAAGGTTTGAGAGTTTTTATTGCAACCTTTAGTAGCGATAAATCATCATCATACTAACATAAAATGGATGAAACATTGAGATAACAACCCTAACTGGCAAATCCAAAAGTTTGTATGACAATTCGGGCAATTTTGGTGTGTGCGTCGCGCCAAGAACCCAGTGTGCCGTGCGCTTCTGGTGCACCGTGACCTCCTCTGGTGCACCGTGCGGCCTTTCAAACAGTGTTTTGGCTCTTTAAATAAGAACTTGCTCCTCCAAACCTCCAGCTGACCTCCTTTGACCCCTTAACACAGCAAAATGCATTTCAAATGATGAACAAGGCTCAATGAGTTGATTTTGATGAAGCCATGATGAATTTCTGTGTGGGAGGTCCGGTGCGCCGTGCACAAACCCAGTGCACCGTGTCGTGTGGGTGCGTTGCGCCTTTGAGAAAACACACTGTGTGTTGCAGCTCTGTGCGCCATGCCTCCTCTTGTGTGCGCCGCAACTGCCCAACTTCAACCAATTCCACCCAAATCGCGTGTTGGCTCACCAAATTCGCCTCGAATTGTTCCCTCTTGGTGTTTGACATTCAAAATCACTTTGAACCTCTTGGAGAACTTGTTGTAAATACATTGGAGACATGGTTTTGATTTTTGGTTCTCCAAAACCCATTTTATAATGTTTTATTTTTAGCACTTTTCACAATTTAATGTAACTCTGTATTCACATTTCCTTTTCGAATTTTGGACTAAAATGATAGAATTTTTGGTAAGTTTTTGCAGGGGTTGCTAACATGGAATTTGGCTAAGGAGACCAAGGCTGCACCTAGAGAACTGAGTAACCAAAGAAATTTTGAAAATATTACATAAACACAAAATATTGACTTTTCTTCAAAACAGAGTTTTGAAGAACAGTCGTAATCCATCAATGTGACAATGAAACTTGCAAAGAAAAACATGTGTAGAGCCTCCCTCTGGCCTGCTGACCTTATGGACACTTCAATGACTCACTTTGTGTAACCCTAGACCTATGATGTATATGACTTTCTACCTATTAAAAGATGACACATTGGCTGTCATGGACTCTAATAAACATTGAAGAAATGACCTAATCTAGCAAGTACAAGACATGAGGGGAATGAAAAGTAAGGCCCTTTTCTCAGGTTATGGCATGCTCCTAAATAGAATGCAGGCAAATGAGTAGAATGGGACACCTAAAATGACATGCAAGAAAGAGTTTTGATCTTTGACGAAGGGCTAAACAGACCGACTCTAACATTGGCTCCAATGGGGATGGTAGCTCCTAGGAGGTGCCAAGAACGGCAGATCACTGGACGAGCTAGACAATGCCTTCGTCCATTGGGCTATGGAGTCCATTATTTTGACAAAGTAACACCAGACTTCGTGACTTATTTATTGACTGAAAACTTGACTCAACTCAACTCAATGATGCAACTAAACTGACTGAAAAAATAAATCGAGAAACTGAACTCAAAACTGAAATTTTTCTTCAGAATTATAGCCTTCACTTTGGGCCCCAGACTGAAGAAAAGATTCCATTACACACTTGCAATGAAACTGAAATTAAATGGTATGTACAATGACAATGTGGATAGCAAAAATAACTCAGAAATGATACCTCTTGAGCAACCGACCATTGACCGGCCCTCCAGGACATTCTTCCCCATTCATCTCCTTCAAAAGAAAGGCATTCTGACCACGATATGCAACAATTTTGAAAGGACCTTTCCACAGATTTTCGAACTTACCGTGCTTACCCTTCTCCTCATTCCTTGCATCCCACTTCAGCACCACTTCCTCTAATTGGAATCCATCTACCTTCGCTTTTTTGTCATAGATTTTCTTAATCTTCTCCTGCAACTTGGATGTGTTTTAGAAAACCTCTACTCGTGTCTGCTGCAAATGGACCATTTGATTTAATCTTCGTTGCATAGGATCTTCCTCACTACCGTCCTCCTAAAGAAGTTTGACTACCAGAGCTGCTAGAGAGGTAGGAAACACTGTATCAACTCCATAAACAAGCTCAAATGGCGACATACCAATGGATTTATTTTGGCTGACCCAATCTGCCTAAAGTGCATTGACCAACTTCTTATGCCAACTCTTCTTGTTAACTTCCAGCAGCTTTTTGATGATGTTGACTAAAGATTTATTATATGACTCCGCCAAACCATTTCCTTGCAGATGATAAGTGGTTGAGTGACCCAAAATGATTTTATACTTGTTACAAACTCAATCATCCTCTTCGAATTAAAAGTTGTTGCGTTGTCAGTGATTAACTTATTTGGGCAACCAAAACGAGACAAGATATTATTCTCAAGGAATGAAATAATTACCACATCCGTAGCTTGTTTAGTGGGAATTGCTTCAATCCATTTCTTGAAATAATCTATTGCCATGAGAATCCATCGATGCTGACCTGAAGAAGCGGGATGAATTTCACCAATGAAATCCAACCGCCACTGCTGAAAAGGGGCACTCACCTCAATGGGCTTAAGCAGCAAAGGCTGTAATTTCTGTCTTCCTTCAAAAATTTGACATTGATGACAGCTCTTGACCACTTTATATACATCAGCAAACAATGTTGGCCAATAGTATCCTGCACAGAGAATTTTGTTTGCCGTTGTTTTCCAAAAGAGGTGACCGCCACAATCTCCTTTATGGAAATCCTCCATGACTAGCTGTGCTTCTCCTTCCACCAAACAATTCAACAAAACACCACTGGGATCTTTCCAATAAAGTGCAGAATTTAAAATACAAAAATTTGCAGCCTTCAATTTGAGAGTTCTACCTTTTTTTCCAGCCATGCCGGGTGGTGGTGACAAATTTTGTAGCACATATATGATATCTGAATACCACGGGGAAAGAACAAACATTTCGGATACCTGAATTGACGAACCTTCCTCATTTTCATCGGACAGAGCAGCGATTAGATTTATGTCTAAGGCGTGCAAGTTTGTTTCAGCCATTAACTTTTCCAATCCCTGACCTTTAACAAGCTTGGTGGGATTTATCTCCACATCATACTCCAACAAGGCTACAATCCACTTGCCTCATCTTCCTTCTAGATCGGTCTGCACTAAAACATCCTTGACAGCAACGTTAGGAACATAAGACAAAATATGAGAATGCAAAATATATACCCAAAAATATTTTAATGCCTTCACAAGTGCAAGAGCTTGTTTTTAAATGATGTTGTATTTCAGCGCTGCGTCTCTTATAGTTCGGCTGAAAAAAGCAATTGGTCTTTCATAGTCATCTCTTTTATGCATTAAGACAGCTGCTATTGTATGCTCCGAGACAAAAGAAAACAATATAAAATCCTGAGTGTAGTCCAAGCTGATTAGAACCAAAGCTGAAGAAAGAGCTAATTTGACTAATGTGAAAGATTTTACAGCCTCTTTCGTCCATGTCACTTGGCTGTCCTTCTTAAGCATGTTTGTAATCTCTCTTAGATGTTCAGCAAGATTAGGAACAAAGCGGCACAGAAAATTCATATTACCATTAAATGATTGAATCTCCTTCTTATTGCGGGGCAGGTCAATGTGTTGAATTGCTTCCACACGTGCTGGATCAATACGAATGCTATCTTTCGATATGATGTGCCCAAGTAGTTTGCCCTCATCCATGGCAAACAAACTCTTCTTTGGATTCAACGACACACCATATTTCCTGCACTTTTGAAAGACAATTTTCAAATGATACAAGTGTTCTTCATCTGATTTGGAAAACACGGTCAAATCATCGAGGTACACAACCAAAAAGATATCCTTCTCATTTGTGAAAGCCAAGTCCATTGCTCGCTGAAAAGTGGCACTCGCGTTTTTCAAATAGAAAGGCATTTTGGCGTAATGAAAGGTTCCCCACGGAGTGGTGAACGTTGTTTTCTCTCGGTCATCTTCATGGACCAAAATTTGGTTATATCTAGAACAACCATTGAGTAGTGACATCCAAGATGCTCCAACTACTCGTTGAAGTATATGATCCATTTTGGGCAGTGGGTAATTGTCCTTCACTGAAACTTTATTCAGATTTCTAAAATCAATGCACAAGCGAATCTCGCCTGTTTTCTTTCGTACAAGCACCAAATTAGAGATCCAATCAGAAAAATGGATGGGAATAATGATTCCTGATTTGTACAACCTGTTTATCTCCTTCTCAATTGATGGTAGAAGTTTTGGATTGAGCCTTCTCAACTTTTGTCTGAAAGGTTTTTGATTAGGCTTGATAGGGATGGTATGCTGAATTATATTGGTATCATATGTCTTCAAATCAGAATAATCCCAAGCAAACACATCAGCAAAAGATGACAACAAACTGATATATTTGGCTTTTACCTTTGGTGGCAATGCTTTCGACAATTTTACCATCTTTGGATTGGCCACTGTTCTGATATTGACCTCTTCAACACCCTTCTTTGTTGGCTGCAATGTTGGCTATTCTCGCAGATGTTTTGCAACTACATGATCTCCTACTGGTCTTCAAGTTGTTTGTTCTTCTGCTATAAGTATTTGATGATCCACTTAGCCCTCTCCAAGTTGATGGATAAGGCATTTATCTTTGTTTGTTGCTCCTGAATGACCTCTCTAAGATGTGCACTTTGCAGGCCCCTGTCGGTATCGTCGTCCTGAATGAGAATGAAGTCAGTCTCTTGCCCACCTGAAGGCCCCTCCTCCTGCATTGGCCTCTTACCTCGGTCCTGTACCTGCACTTGTGATGCCGATGACGGCAATGAGACCCCTTCCACCCCAGGTGGAGATAGTACTCATCGTGTTGCTGTAAACAATCCCCTCATGCCTCTCTGATAAGTGACATATGTCAGCACAATGGTAGTCTTTGCCTCCTAACCTCCATGATGCTGTGAAGGTTCAGCTGGATCATGAACCACCTCCTGATGAGCCGCTGAAGCTATGAAAAACTCACGGGAGATGAAGTCTTCCCATGTGATACCCTACAGGCCAAGCTGATGTACAACAATGATATTGATGAGTGCATAATGATAAATGTTGTTGTGCTGCTGTGCTGGACTCTTCCTCCGCACAAGAGTGGTCATCCTCTTGATGTTTTGGTACATAAAATATGGAATGTTCATGAATTTCACTCTTGTGAAATGAATCAATAGCCTAATATGGTATGCATAGAGGCACGAGAAGCGACCTTCACAACTGAAGTATCTGATAATGAGTCTCATCAACGGCGCATAAGATTCCTTTAGAAACTGAAAAGGGAATACTCTCCTGAGCTGCCTCAAATAGCTAGGCCTGATGTAAGGTTCATAATATGATCTATCCAGCTGCTGCCCTTTGTTCCAATCTTCCCCTATGTTTGGTATCCCGGTGGCCTAAGAGATGGTTTCTGGTGTTAAGGTAAAGTCTACTCCAACAAGAGTAACATGATTATCATGCAAATGTAAAAAAAATAACCGAACTAACTCTTGATGATGCTAAATTTGAGTGACCATCTCACAATATTGAAAGCATGACATCTGATGAAAGCATGTCATCGCAAGCGGGCAAGCCTGCAATTGAGTTAAGGAAGTAGGCTCTTCTCTGACATGTCTGCCACCCTTTCGCGGCCTTCTCGGCACATTAAGCTCAGTGGATGAGTCACTTTGAGTTTCTACTTCATATTCAGATGAATGACCAGACAACATCACTACTAATATACAAACTGCCTTGAATGACTGCTGATGTATGAAACTGTTGTTTTGGAGAAATGACTGTTGGTGACAAAACTATGTCGGACTGCTGTTAAGATATGTTGAAATCTGCCACCAAGGGAAAATGTAACCAGGGAGTGTTAGGAAAGGGAATAATATGAAGGGATGAGGGACTTATGGGGAGAAATTATGTTTAGGGACATGTAGGAGGGTTGGGAAATCCATATGAGGTAGGGTTTGGGTTTTTACATTTGACAATGGGTAGAAGGGAATTGGGGATAGGGAGGTAATAATTTTTAGGGGATAGGAAGAAGCAATAGGATTTGAGAAAAAATGGAGTTAAGGGGAGAAGAAAATGAGGGAAAAAGGATATACTTGGTGGCAAACAATTTTGGAAACCCTAAAAACAATTGGCTTGATGACTTTGAGAGGTAAGGTTTGAGAGTTTTTATTGCAACCTTTAGTAGTGATAAATCATCATCATACTAGCATAAAATGGATGAAACATTGAGATAGCAACCCGACCTAGAAAATCCAAAAGTTTAGATGACAATTCGGCCAATTTTGGTGTGTGTGCCGCGCCAAGAACCTAGTGCACCACGCGCTTCTGGTGCGCCGCGACAGTGGAAATTTTCGTTGTGATGCTGCCCTCTGTGCGTCACGACCTCCTCTGGTGCGCCGCGTAGCCTTTCAAATAGTGTTTTGGCTCTTTAAATAAAAACTTGCTCCTCCAAACCTCCAGCTGACCTCCTTTGACCCCTTAACATAGCAAAATGCTTTTCAAATGATGAACAAGGCTCAATGAGTTGATTTTGATGAAGCTGTGATGAATTTTTGTGTGGGAGGTCAAGTGCGTCATGTCGTGTGGGTGCATTGCACCTTTGAGAAAACACACTGTGTGTTGCAGCTTTGTGCGCCGCGCTCAATGGGTGCGTCGCGACTGCCCAACTTCAACCAATTCCACCCAAACTGTGCGCCGACTCACCAAATTCGCCTTGAATTGTTCCCTCTTGGTGTTTGGCATTCAAAATGACTTTGAACCTCTTGGAGAACTTGTTATAAATACATTGGAGACATGGTTTTGATTTTTGGTTCTCCAAAACCCATTTTATAATGTTTTATTTTTGGCACTTTTCACAATTTAATGTAACTCTGTATTCACATTTCCTTTTTGAATTTTGGACTAAAATGATAGAATTTTTGGTAAATTTTTGCAGGGGTAGCTGACATGGAATTTGGCTAAGGAGACCAGGGCTGCGCCTGGAGAACTGAATAACTGAAGAACTTTTGAAAATATTACATAAACACAAAATATTGACTTTTCTTCAAAACAGAGTTTTGAAGAACAGTCATAATCCATCAATGTGACAATGAAACTTGCCAAGAAAAACATGTGTAGAGCCTCCCTCTGGCCTGCTAACCTTATGGACACTTTAATGACTCACTTTGTGTAACCCTAGACCTATGATGTATATGACTCTTTACCTATTAAAAGATGACACATTGGCTGTCATGGACTCTAATAAACATTGAAGAAAAGACCTAAGCTAGCAGGTACAAGACATGAGGGGAATGAAAAGTAAGGCCCTTTTGTCAGGTTATGGCATGCTCCTAAATGGAATGCAGGTGAATGAGTAGAATGGGACACCTAAAATGACATGCAAGAAAGAGTTTTGATCTCTGACAAAGGGCTGAACAGACCAACTCTGACAAGATACAAATGAAAAATCAAGCTCCAATGCCCCCAGTGCATGATGTACTACATCACCTACTAGATCATCAATAGATGTGGGCATGGAACAAGTGGCCACGTAATTAACTTTTGGCTAGGGTGATACCGCTTGCACATAAGAACCATTTAGGTATGATGGTTGAGGGGAGTTGATTTAGGACCAATGAATGTAAGTTGATCAATGATCAAAATGGTTCCGTCATGCGGGAAACACATCACTCAAAAGAGGGAAGAGACAAGAGCTCCCATGACGTAAGCATAGTCACGACCAAGGAGTAGATTAAAATCCAACAGGCCTTGGACAACCATCACGTCTATATAGACAGTCTTTCCTCCCAAGTAATAGGTAACTTAGGAAGGATCCCTAATAGTTGACTGGTTCCTTTGTTAAAATCTAACATATTCTGGGTGACAGGGACAAGATGAGGAGAACCTAAAACTTGCCAAGCAGTTGAAAATAGAATGATAACAGATGCACCCTTGTCTATGACTGTGCTAGGTATATCCATATGGTAAGCCTGTACTGTAATTTGGAAAGGCACATAAGATGGAAGATGATATCCTTCCAGTCGACTCCAATCAAAAGAAGTGACTAAACTAATCAGAGGGGGTGTCATAGGAACCTGAGAATTGCCGTCTTGCCCGATGGGAATATGAGAAATTCTCTCATGCACCTCAAGAACAGGAGGATTTACCTCAAGTTAATTTGAAACTGAAGAAACCAGAAGAGCCTGAGAAATATCAGGTTCACTCTCTACCAGAAAGGTACAGTTAACTGAAGGTGGAACCAAGTCTATAGTTTTCTTGACCAATGGTTGGTCGAGAACGAACTCAGGAGAGTCACTTTCAGAGAGAGTGGGGTTGACCAAAGATAACTTTTGATCAATCGTTGGATCAACTAGTGGAGGATCAGGGAAAAGCTTTTGATAACCAATCAGAAGATGAGGTTGAGAAGTTGTAAGGTTTTCCAACTCTTTGTAAGCTTCATCCATAAGAGCACAAAGGTGAATGGGATGATTACCTTCACACAACTTACAAGGAAATTTGACTTTTCCCTTTTTCCCATGAGCTTTACTATTACTAGTTGAAGTTTTATCACCAGTATGATCTCCAGAGGCTGGTGACAAAGTTTGATGTGAACCTGTGGACCACAATTCTAATACCTTGGGAATACCAGGACAATTCCGAAGAAGGTGGTCACTCTTACATAACATGCAAGGGAATTTTACTTTCTGGGGCTCGTTGGAATATTTTTCTTGATTAGTTGCATCGGTAACAATAGTTGTTTGGTTTCCCCCTTGCTTATTTTGCTTCTTCTTCTTCATCCACTTCTTCTTCTTCTTAGCCTCCTGGTTACCATAATCCAAACTTTCACCGTGCGAAGAGGAAGAACAAGGTGAAGATATAGGCGAAGAAGGCAAGGGGTCAATTCTAGGATCAACATGAGGTTGATGTTGTTCAGGAAGAGGAGAACTCATTTTAAAAGAAGTTTTGACACCTGGAATCACCAAGGTCAAAAATAACCAAACTGGTAGACCAATGGTCAATCCTGGAAGGGAAAACGTTTCCATATACAGAGCACTAGTATTTCCAAAAGAAGGAAAAGAACTAGGATTCCCATCAAAGGGGGTCCCTTGACTGGTAGACTTAGGAAATGTTGTCATCAGTATCAACCTAATATCTACTAAGGAGTATTTCCACAACAAGGATGTTGTTCCATGGTCAATTAATTGATTTAGAACTTTAGCAAAAATAAATCAAAAAGGGGTAATCTAGGCAAGAGGGTTTACCAAGTATCTATGAACCATAATATACACCCCAACCAAAACCAAGGACTTAATGTACGATAGCCAATCGCCCCGAATGTTGTGTTCGGTGTATCACGTTTACAAGGCGGCTGACTTGGTTACTTATGGCTAAAGGATATCAACTTAATGGGGTCTCCCAATATATACACAACAGTATGGGGATCACAAGTCCGTGTTAGCGTTGTCTAATGTACAACTATTTAATGAGAGTATCCTTATATACTTATCATACTGAAGTGCCTCCTATATACATGAAAGTACTGAAGCACCTTATATATACTTCCATACTGGGACAAGATTTCACCCTCAGGATACACTGCAGGCAGTTAACGACAACTACTATGTTTAAATACGTCAGAACACGTCTCTAGCCTAGACCTCTAGATATTTGCGTTAAGTGAAAAATGCTCCTTAGATTAATTGAGGTAAATTTTAAGTTTATCTTCGATTAATTTTCAATTTGATGGCTCAACGATGTCACTTGTTCCTATAATGAAATTATATGATGAAAATGGAATCTTTTCATTCGATGAAGGCTAAAATGATGAAGGAAGAGAAATAACCAAATAATGCATCAACATAATTCTTCCCAATGCTAAATGTAAAAATGAAATCTAATCTTTCATTTCACTAACAAATGCAATGTCAAGATGTGATCCTAGAAAAAAAAAATCACTTTCCTTTCACTAAGACTCAATAATGATTTTCTTCCACTTTGATTCAATCAATGCAAACTAGTGCAATGAGGAAAGGAAAATGCAATCAACTCAATGAAAATGAAAATCTCTTTCACTTTATGATTTTGAATGTAAGAAAAATCTCAAAAACACTAAAATGACAAGATCTTTCACTTTTTCTTTTTGGAACATAAGAATGAAGGCAGTTACTTTCTTTCAGCTCAACCAAAGAAAACAATTTGTAATCTATGCTTGACAATGGAACTAAAAAAATATTCAAAGCATCAACGTGACTCGACACTAATGAAAACGACTTCACACCAATGCACCAAAATCAACTTGTAAAATATGTCATGATTGCAGGAAGACTCTTGAACGGGAGAAATCAATATTTGAAAAGTAGACAAAACAATGAGTGGAGGGTGAGCTAGAAGCCCTAGAAATCCTAGAAAGCAATGAAGCTTCAAACACACATTAACAAAGTCAAGAGAAAATTGCAGTCATACAAGCATAACAACCAAGAAAAATACATTGTAGACACACTAGAAAATCATTGAAATAAGGCAAAATGATTGAGAAAAAGAAGAAAAACCCTAATTTTTCTTATCCTATGGGATCATCGCACCTGTTATAGGCAAAAGGGAGATACAAGGGTAATCAGTGCAACTGTAATTAAAAAAATAGTGGAGACATTGCGACTATTAAGACTAAACCCATGATGGGCGAGAAAAATGAGGGAAAATAAAAAAACTTCAAGACTAGAACAAAATGAGTGTCCTCAAGCAATAACCAGTAAGTTAAAATAGCTACAGAGAAGCAAACAAGTAAAAAAACTGACGATTGGTCAAACTCATCATAGTATCAAGGTGAAGGATTGGATGGAAAGGGTTATAAATTTCCCAATGGAGTCGCCATTTTGTTGTCTAGGCAATCCTCTCTGTGGACAGAGATGATCCCTCTAGCCCAATGAGTGGGACTAGCAACGTACATGACAATCTACTAGACACTTTCCTAAGTCACAATCGAAATAGAAGAAGAGGAATATGACCTACCTCGTTCTGATGCTATAATATCCTCCTTTGTTGAAGACCTAGAATTGCTTACACCACAGACTCGGTCCTACTTCTCACAATATTTAAATGTCTGCACAAGAGATCAAGATAGAACAAAGCATGCAAGTACAAATAGCATAATTGAAAGTAACCTACTTATCAGATCAAGGAGTATTAAGATAGATGATGCATTAACATACACATTTATGGAAAATGAACTAGAAGTTGTATATAATAATAGAATAAAGGAGGAAGCATACAACCAAGCCTTGAAGTCAATATGCTCACCTTAAGTGAAAGTCCAAGTCCAAGCTCAAGCTCTCCAAGCACTCCTTCTCCAAGCCAAATGAGTAGCATGTAGGCACAATCTCAAAATAAGGGTGAAAATAGCCAAACACCAACCATTTGGGAATGGGAGAAGATGAATATATATGCAGGGAAAACGAGTTAGGATCTCTCCAAAGATAGGAGAAGGCTCTCATCTCAAGGAGCTAGCTCATAGGGATAAGACCAAAAGGCCAGGTTGATAGAAATCGACCTCATCCACATTGAACAATCTCCAGCTTGTTGTTCTAGAAGCCTCTAAATCATGAAGCTTCTTGTCCTCTTTGGGAAAAATTCCTTTTAGGGATGATCACTGATATCCAAGACAAAAGCGTGATGGCATCGTGAGGCTAGTGTAGTGCAACTAGTGAGCATCATGGTTTTCAATATCAGGGGAGCGCTGATGCTAAAATTAGGGTTTTAGATCCATTTCCTTCAAGGGAAGCTCAAGGATTTTTTCCATCATTTTTTTAGGGAAGATCTGAGTTGCATATCTAGATTAGTACACTACATGATGGTCATGTCTCGAGCACTTTGGGGTATGTCACGGGGAATTGCAGGAGGTGTGACAAAATATTGTTTAACAGTGACAAAGAAGTAATGTTGTGATCACGATTCTTGAAATATACTCCTATTAACTATTTTACACTAAACCTTGATGAAATATTAATTTTATGGTAAAGTAATTGATGCTAACATATATGACCATTATGAATATGTGATACAGTCCGACTTTATCATCTAACAGATTTGCTAATGCATGACAATATTATAAACAAGTTGATGACTTGAATAAACATGACTAAAATGGATTCCCATTCATAGGGAGAATCTCTCCATAAGATCCATACTCCTATTATCATTTTCATTATATGTATATTATTTATTCTTAAAGTATGATTTATGGAAATGAATAGACAAGTATCTGATATTGTTGGTCTGCAACAAAGTTCTAATCTAAGAAGAGAGAGTTTTCCCTTACTCTAAGACCCAGTCGTACGAAATCAAGACTAAGGGTGCGACTGTAGTCTCTAAACCACATAGAAGAAGACTTATGGATGAATTTATGCCTGCATGACACAAAAACGAAGTTTTGTGCATGAAATCGGATGGTCACATGAAGGATGCCAGTCCTACGAACATGAAGTAGAAAATAAACAGTTTGATGAGGAGGGAAGTTTGATGTTTACTATAATATGAATATGTATACCAAACTTGTGTTTGTAGGTGACCAAGATATGCATATAGATATGTCATTATGATTTAACCATTAAAGTTTGTGCGACAAGAGTTTGACTAGATTTAGTTGATTGATATAAATGAACAGTGCTTGGATAAATCATAATGGTTAAATCATAATGACGTCATTATGATAATGCCTGTGATTGATATAGATGAGCACACATGAGTGCTACCTTAGTATGATATTATCCATGATTTTTTTGGATTAAAGGTATGTATCTTTAAGCATGACCGATGTTGAGTATGATGTTGCTAGCATGTCTAGCTATGAGGCAGGATGAAGAAGTTCATTGGAAATCTGTTTGAGAAAGTTCCGGATATGTCATGGATACATTGCACTGACAAAGAGTGTAAATTGATTGACAAGAAATCCTTCTTGTAACTGAGTCTGAGACACCTTCATTAAGACAATGTTGTTGTACGAGACAATCTTAGGCTTGTGGTTGGAATCTCCTTGAGAGGGAGGATGACTATGGTATCCTTTTTATAATATGTATATTTTTGCTCTAATATGATATTTGATTTGATGTTTTATATGAACAAGATACAACTGTTATTGAGAAATGATGATTACTATATATGAGCATGATGATATGTTGATGATCTACAAAGATCATCGTTTATTGAGAACAATGAGCCAACTCTCCCCCCCTGTTTGAGCTCTCGGGGTGAGGAATTGAGATAGAGGGCTCCTAGGGTTGAGGGATCTCTAGAAAATAGCATCATAGATGTTTCTCCCCTACCTGTTACCCATAGGGTTGGAGATGTTTCTGTTAGGCCCCTATACTACTAGTGTAACCCCTTATTATTATTAGTACAATCCTCTTATTATATTGATGTACCCATGTAGTGCCCATATTGTTACTATTGTGCCCCATAGAAGCCCACAATTGTTATTATTGTGCCCTTACATTATTATTGTTATGTAGGCTCTGATTATATAATGACCCCTTGGACTCCTATGTATAGAAAGGAGGTCTTTTCATTTGTATCATCAAAGAATTGTTCATTTATGTAATGTAAAGGAGGTTTCCCCCTAGAAGAGGTTGAATTCTAAGGTGTTGATCTATCTTTTCTATCTTTTCTTGAGCTGCTTTCATAACATTTGGTATCAAAGCTTTGGATTTTAGGGTTTCGCTGCTCCAAACAGGTCATTGTGGCATTTTTGCTATAACGTTTTTTCTGCGACGTTTCAGAAGTTGAAAAAAAAAACCCATTTGAGAAGACATCGTGCTAAATCTCAGATCCAAATTTTATAGATTTTCGCGCTATATTTTCAGAGATATGATCTGAGGAAGTTGGTCCTTTTGCAAAATCCTGAATAACATTCAAAACAGGTGACCTGGGGAAAATCGTCATAACTTTCTCTCTGAGCATCAGATTGACATTTCGTAAGAAGGTACAGAAAGAGGATGGATTGTAGTTTCTTGTATATGTTTTTCAGAGACAAAGGTCAAAACAGGGACACGTGGCACGTCGTACAAGTTCTCTCTACTGAATTAGTCTATAATTAGGTGACTGTGGGAGATTTGGCATAACTCTTCATTGGAGAATCCAATTGGGGTCAGACTGGTGGAATTGGAAAGAGGACACAAAGGAATACTATAGGTCATAGTTTTAGAACTTAAAGATTTGAAAGTATAGAGTTACAGCTATTTCAAGATGGAGCTCCTAAAATCAAGAAAAATCAAGATGAGGAAGTTTGATGGCAAGGATCCGGTAAATTGGATACGTTAGATGGAGCAATATTTTGATCTACATGGTGTACCGCTGTTACAAAAGGTATGTATTGAATCTTCATATTTAGAACTGGATCAATTTTTATGGTATAAAGGGCTTTGTTCTCGTAAAAAACTTGTTACGTGGTCAAT
>APFE030677774.1:24907-51476 GCA_000404065.3 Pinus taeda
GCTACGAAATCGATCAATTTCAGAGTATCTCATCAAGTGGAAGAACTTACCGCTGAAGATTCCACATGGGAGGACAAGAATTTTATACAGAAGCATCAAGAACTACTCAAGCGTTGAGGACAACACTTTTTGAAGGAGAGGGGCATGTTAGGCCCTATACTACTAGTGTAACCCCTTATTGTTATTAGTACAACCCACTTATTATATTGATGTACCCATGTAGTGCCCATATTGTTACTATTGTGCCCCATAGAAGCCCACAATTGTTATTATTGCGCCCTTACATTATTATTGTTATGTAGGCTCTGATTATATAATGACCCCTTAGACTCCTATATATAGAAAGGAGGTATTTTCATTTGTATCACCAAAGAATTGTTCATTTATGTAATGTAAAGGAGGTTGCCCCCTCGAAGAGGTTTAATTCTAAGGCGTTGATCTATCTTTTCTATCTTTTCTTGAGCTGGTTTCATAACAGTTTCTCCCCTATCTTGATCTTTCCAGAGTATACCCCAGTTGGCATCATACCCACAAGTTGGGCTTGTTGGGATTACCGCTCCCTGTCTGGTCAATAGGTTGAGAGTGTACTTGGGGGTGTGCAACCCAAGTTTATTATGATGAAGGTGTTTTACCACATGAATATTAAGGGTCATTATTGGGAAGATCGGTAGAAAACATGATGGGTTTAGTAGTATATCCCATATATCACTTATTTCTCGATATGGGGTCATATATGTTTAGCTCCCCCATGAGATTTCAACTTGAGATATGTTCCCTGACATGGTTCTAGGTTGATATGTGCTCCTTGATGATACGCTCTCCTATGATGATACGATTCATAGATTTAGCTCCCCTCTAATGTTCCCCAGGTGGTAGCATTGGGCTCCCCACTAGCAGAGATTCTGGGTGGTAGTAGTGGCTCCCTGATGGACAGAGGGTGGTAGATTAAGCTCCCCTCTAATGTAAAAATTATTCTTCTTTTAGATTCAAGAAAGTTCAACATATGAGCATGGAAAATGAAGAGATAAGAAGGAATAAGCAAGAGGTTAATCAAGATGAACAATTATGATACACCATGATGAAATATTTGTGATTGGATATCATGACAAGATACACGAGACATGATGCAAGTGGAATTATGCCTAGTTCAGAGGTGGTGTTAAAATATACTATTGCGGTCAAATTCCACTTTGGACATCTCATTTGATGTAGATAATGATTACATTAAATTCCTTTTTTTGATAGGACCAAAATCGACCTAAAGATCACTCAAATTGGATAAGGGAAAGTGTACCTATGAAGAAAATTCCACATGTGCATATTTGATAAGGTCATCCCTAAAGAAAATTGGACACCCTTAGAAGGCTATAAATACAAGTAATCTCTACCTCATTTGGACGTCATCATGAGAAACTCTTCTATCTTGTTTTTTGGCTTGCACAGGTCTGAGGCTCATCTGTGAAGGAATAGGTTCACTTGAAGATGAAATTGTAGGGTCTGAATCTCCATTTCCGTTTTAGGATTTTGGGCCTCAGTCGCAAGCCTAGGATAGGGAGATCTCGACTAAAGTCGCTCACTACCAGGCTCATCTGTGTGATAGAAGCATCCCAGTCATATGCACAACTCTTCCTCTGTGCGACCGAAATCTAGGGTTTTAGAATCTCATTTGAAAATTGCAATCACTCGATTGTAGGCTCCAGAGAGTGACTGGAAACTTCCCAGTCGCACGCATGACTCCTCCTTCATGTGACTGGGACCCAAATGATGGAATTTAAGTTCTACAAATATTTTTCTTAGTGACCACAGTGTTCGACAGTTGACCAAAGACAATTACAATTCATTACAGGCTTTAGAATTAGGATTTTGAGTATAAGCATTGTTCGGTTCATTTCTTGGATGTTTTAGTTGCTTTGGATGCATAATTGTATGAATGAAAATATGGATCATTGTACTATCTATTGTTGAATCATTTGGTGAAAATCTAATACGAAGAATAATTTGAAAGGATATTCCCCGTAGTAGGTTTTTCCCTGGTCTCTAACCAATCATGGTGTCTCTATGCATGAATGTTTTTCTTCTATTGTTCATTTATATTTTTTTGCATTGATGATGATGATATTTTTATTTCTATATAATTGCACATGCTGCTAAATAATGATGTAATCATGAATAATGTTATGATGTTATGGAATGAATGTAATTTGTTAATGAAGAAATGAAATTATCAAAGCAAAGAACAATATATCCCTAAGAATTAACAACTTTTGATTGGGGGTTTTCATTATTGGCTCCTACTTGAACGATTCTATGAGCGTTCGACATCAAATGCTTTATTCACACTCACTATATTGCACTACTTATCTTGGAGACCATCATCCTTGTCGGTGTTATTCCTCACATATGTTAACGATTTTAATTATTAACCGGTAATGAAAAGAATTCTCGCATGTTCGAATTCAACTCATTTATTCACATGTGTATAATTATGTTATTCTGTGATGGTGATGAAGACCTTGGGATGAGTTTTACATCACTCATCCTTGTTTCCTCTCCCAAGTTGCATATTTTCTTTCCGAAGACAACTTATCTTAGTCTGACTACACTACGACATAGTTCCACATTGTCCTTATTGGTGGAATTGATCTCTCATCTTCTACATGGATCCATAGTGTACTATTATAACTATTAAGCATGGGAATTCCCGACTCAGTACATGATTTATATATGACACATGTTTTTTGTTTGTAGACCTCCTTCTGTTTTTGTGCTCTAAAACTCTCTCTCCTTGGTTCTTTTATAAAGTATTTTGACCATCACCTTCTTATATGACCTCACACTTTAGGGAGCATCTGTTATCCATGAAAATACCTCCTCATTAGCTCAGAGGACAATACTATATTGTTGGCTGAAATGCACTCCTTCATACCCCTTTTTCTAGCCTATTTATGATTATAGTGCACCCTTTGTACTCCAAAAGTGCATTATAACGTGATTCTTGTACTATAATAACTATAGAGTCTAAAGATTGTCCTACCATGACATCCTTTTTCCCAATAATCCTCTCTTTTTCATATATATTTACCACTTAATAAATCCATATCTACAAGGTTTTGATGAAGGTATGCATTAGTATGTTTTCTTGTTCATATTCAGTTGTATACCCTATTGTTTTAATTAAAGTTGTAATTAGCTACCGAATCAATTTATTTCCACAGCTAGTCTAGGATTCAGTAGCTGTCTTCATTGTTCATGAGGTTCCAAAGTTCCCGGTCAGCAATGAAATTTGTGGATGAATAGAGAATGACTCCCTCATGGATAACCTCCTATCCACTCGAAACTGTTTTCTAAAAGAGGCACATGAGATCGCAGTCAAACCCTGAGTCAACCACCGACTAATGCATAACAGAACCCGAGATCAGTTGAAACCTTATTGTTTTTCTTTAGAAATAGCAAAATGATGGTTTTACGATATAAGTTTAGATAGGCTTAAGAGATATTAGGCTTAGGATCTTCATACAGTTATGCAAAGAGACATGCTATAAAGCTAATGGCTGCATTGTTATTTGGGTGCACACTAAATGATATGTTTTCTGAACAATTTGTGAATTTCATGTGAATGGATTTGGTTTTTGTGTGCAAGAATTGTACTCATTTGAATCTCTGAACTACTATGTGGAGGACCCCTACAAACAGTGGTAGGTTTTAATCAAATACAATCTGATTTCCTTTAATTATTCAATTGCTCTGTTTTGTAATGCTATATAATGTTCTCAAATTGTTATCTGCATAAGAACCTTAATTTGCTTTATACCTAGATTAGACTCTTATTTACTTTGTTTTATACCTGGTACTGCACGGTTATTTCCTTTGCTTATTATCCATCATAATTGAATTGTCTTCAATTCATAGATGTTGCTTGGATTACTTTGTTTGAACAGAAATTGAACAAGTGAGAAGACCTCTCCTAAAACAATTGAGTTCAATAGTATTCCTTCATAGCTGCTAGAGTAAGGTTTTATTTTGCACTTAGAGAATTAGGAGTTGTAGCAAAGAGATTTAAGATCAAATCCCAACAATCTAACATAATTAAAATCACCCTCACACCATCCACAAACTGATTGAATAGAGATTAATTCCTAGGAAACTTAATCAACATCCCTATGAATTACAACATTAATATAATTAACAAGCATTGCCCCATATTAGGTTTAGACCTTGACAAATACATAAAAACCTACTAAAACAACTTCTAAGCACATATTTTGCACCTATACTTCATCAGTCTACACACCCTGGTTGACAATTTATGATTTCCAATTCAAGGACATTGAATTGACCAAACATTTTGGTGCCGTTGCGGGGAAGTATAATTAGAATTAAAAAAAACAAACAAACAAAAAGATCATTAATTTAAAACATGACATGTGTAGGGATAGAGACTCTATGGGTAGGTTTGTAGGACAAGGAAGAAGTTTAATTTCCAAAAATCCACTCACTCCACCACAATTTCAAGATTCTACACCACCACCTCAAACCCGAATTCCATTTAGAGGTCGACATAGACTTCCTGAAGTCTCAAGATTAGAAATTCAATCCAAAACATCACCTGCTTCCTCTATTGAAGCTATAATTGAAGAAAATCCTACATTCCCAACCACATGAGTAATCTTTCTCTCCCCCACTGGTGAACAAATCATGGGAGAAGAATTAGAAATTCCTAGTGAAGAGGAGGAATTGGAAACTTATTCTGAACAACCATTGATAGAGGAACCAAGAATATTAGAATAACATTATCCTAGCTCCGAAGAATCTATCATGGCTAAGGAAGAAGGAGAAGTACACAATGTCCATGGTGAAGGGATAGGATTGGAGGAAGGGGAAGAGGAAGAGGAAGAGGTAGAGGTGGAGGAGGGGGTAGAAGCAGAGGAAATCAAGATCCTTCGAGATTCCCTATTCTTGATGAAGATACAACCCTCACAGTTAAAAATATATCACCCTCGATTCTTCCTAATTTCCATGGGAAAAGAAACGAAGATCCAGAGACATTTCTCTTTGAATTTGAAGTATTATGCAGATCATATGGCTATCTGCATGATGCTCAAAATTTGAAATTGTTCCCTGCCATGTTAAAGACTCAACATTAAAATGATTCGAGTCTAGGAGTGCATTCCATAACAACATGGGCATAAATGAAGGAGACTTTCTTGG
Organism: Pinus taeda; assembly: GCA_000404065.3. NCBI lineage: Eukaryota > Viridiplantae > Streptophyta > Pinopsida > Pinales > Pinaceae > Pinus > Pinus taeda. Next base: position 30,116 of record APFE030677774.1, read on the forward strand.
GAAAGTATAGAGATTATTGTATGCCTAGTAACCTTAAATATGAAGTCTTCAAAATGACATAGAAAGAAGATGAGAATCTTGAATACTTGGTATAAATATTTGTTTATAGTGTTAAAAGTGAAAAAATGGATAATTTGGATGAAGAAACCTTAAAATATCTTTTACTCATAGCCGTTAAAGATGAATGGACCGATCTACTTAACCTAATAGGAAAATGAGATATTTCCCAACTACCATTTGTAGATATTTGTGATTTATGTGTACATATCTCAAAGGGCAAAGAAAGATTTGGAAAGAGTCCTAGAGACCCTCCCTTATCAAGAATAAACAAGTCTGTAGCTGGGACAGTTAGTAGGGAAGAAATAGGAAATCTTCTTGACACCTTTAAAACAGATATTTTAGGGAGCTTAAGTGAACAAATAGACACCCTTAAAATACAAAATAAGCAAAATTCCGAAAATGCTGCATTATCTATCTTATGTCCCAAATGTCGGAAGAAACATGCTCTGAGAGAGTGTCCCTTAGACTCAAAAGTCATACAAACCTGTGTCATATGTGTAGATAATCATAATACAAAGGAATGTCCATCCTTACCAAGTCTTAAGGCTGTATTAAATGATGAAGGAATCTCAGAACCTGTAGACCCTCTCTACTTTTTAGCTAAAAGACCATGGCAAAACCCCCAACCAAATCAACCACAACAATTTGCCCAATCTTCACAAAATAATTGGAATTCATCCTGGTAGCCTTGGGCTCTACCACAATCACAACCTTGGAATCAAGGATGGAAAAATCCTTATGGAGCCTATGCTCAATGTCTACAATACTCGTCATCCTACATTCCACCACAATTCTCAACCCCGTCCAATCAAATTCCTCAAACCAATCAATTACCACAAGTCCCAGTTCAGAGTCAAAACCCGCAACTTTCCCTACCATTTCCACAAAAATCAAATCAACTACCCGCTCAACCACTTCCAAGTCCTAATAATAAAGTACCACAACAACCAGTATAAAACATGGAGGGTCAGAATCCTCAAACTTATGTAATAACCCCACTTGACCTAAACAATGTCCAATTAAGGTCTGGAAGGGTATTACCAAAAAAACCTCTTGTTTTCATTCAAAAAACAAAATCAGATCTTCAAAAACATAAGAATCAGTCAGAAGAAGGAGAGACCTCTCTCCCTCAAAAAGAAACTAGACAAACATAAGAAATTCCAATAAATGCTCCTATCATAGAACAACGATCAATATCAGTTAAACGACCTCTTCCAGAAAGGTTGAAAATCGATGGAGTAGAGAAACAAATTATCTTGCATGATTACAATATGATGGATGAATTGAGAAATGTTTGTATTAAGATTCCTTTATTGAAAGCCATAAAGTAAATACCAATCTTTGCAAAAAAAATTAAGGAATTAAGTACACAACGATCAGGAAGAAGAAGAAAAGATATAAAAATAATTCAGTTAGTCAAAAAAATTGCATACATTATGATGGGGAAGATGATAATCCAAAAATATTTAGACCCAGGAAGCCCCATTGTAAAATTTCACATCAATGGAATTGAAATATCAAACACACTGATTGACCTAGGGGCAACCATAAACATAATGAGAAGACAAGTTACGGACACACTTAGGCTTCCTAACCTTCAATACACCCCAACTTTGTTGCAATTAGCAAATAGATCTGTTATTAAACCAAATGGTGTGTTAGAGGATGTTTGTGTATCCTTAGATTCTTGGGAATATCCTGTTGATTTCATGGTCTTAACGCCCAAGAATAAACTAGGAGGACATCCCTTAATTCTAGGAAGGCCTTGGTTGGCTACAATATATGCCTTCATCGGCTGTAGGTCAGGTGATATGTTTATCTTGGATGGAAATTCTACAAAGAAATTTACATTGTACCCCCCTGCAAGAACAACAATAGATACAGAAACTGAAGAATGGGTAGAAGATGGAGAAGACATACAACCTATTTATGTCACTGAACAAGTAAAAGAGGAAGACAAAATTTTAAATATGCTAGACAATAATGAATCTTCCTCACATTATGAGCGTAGTCGGAATGAATATCTGTCCTCCAAAAAATTATCATTGTTGTCCATGGAAAAATTTGGGAATTCCTCGATAGAAATCTTTCCAAGAAAAACCATAAATATCAATGAAAACTTGGAAGACATTCACAAGAAACAATTGATAGAAATTTTATAGAAACATTCTTCTGCTTTTGCATGGGAATATACTGACATGACAGGGATTGATCCTAAAACTTTCATACTTCATATCTACATTGAAAAAAATGCAAGACCAGTTAGACAACCTCAGCGAAGGATGAACCCAAATCTAAAATAAATTGTTAAGGAAGAATTGAAGAAATTATTAAATGTAAATTTAATTTATCCAATATCTAATAGTCAATGGGTTTCACCCCTAGTAATCGTCCCTAAAAATAATGGGAAATGGAGAGTATGCATCGATTACAGGGAATTGAATAAAGAAACATTAAAAGACCACTTTCCACTACCTTTCATAGAGCAGGTCTTAGATACTTTAGCAAGGAAAAAATATTTTTCCTTCTTGGATGGGTTCAGTGGATACAACCAAATTTAGGTGGTCCCTGAAGATCAGGATAAAACCAAATTCACTTGTCCATGGGGACCTTATGCTTACCGGGTACTTCCTTTTGGGTTATGTAACGCTCCTGCAACATTCCAAAGGGCAGTCCTTGGCATTTTCTCTGACCTTATCCATGATTGTGTGGAAGTATACATGGATGGTTTCATATTTTATGGGGATTCTTTCAAGGAAGCACTAGAAAACCTGGAGAAAGTCTTAATAAGATTTCAAGAAACCAACCTCTCATTAAGCCATGAAAAATGTTTCATGATGTTTAACGAAGGAATTGTTTTAGGTCACCATATTTCCAAAGATGGAATTAAGGTAGACCCATCTAAGGTGGAAGTCATTTCCAAGTTATCAATGCCAAGTTGTCAAAAGGATGTCAGAAGTTTTCTCGGTTTTATCGGATATTGTATAAGATTTATAGAAAACTTCACAAAAATGCGTCCCCACTCTTTAAATTACTTACAAAAGACTGTGAATTCAGTTGGGATTCTGAATGTCAAGTTGCCTTTGAAACATTGAAAAAGAAAATTTCTGAAGCACCCATCTTAAAAGGACCTAACTGGAAATTGCCTTTCCATATCTCAACAGATGCTTCAGATTCAGCCTTAGGATTTGTTTTAAGACAAAAAGACCTCACTCCTTATGCCATTTATTATACTAGTAAAAATTTAACCCCTGCAGAGTTAAATTACACTGTAACCGAGAAGGGGTTCTTAGCTGTGATTCATGCCATTAATAAATTCAGACATTATATAACTGGCTACGAAACTTTTCTCCACACAGACCATTCTGCCATTAGATACCTAATGAATAAACTAGTCACTAATAGAAGAATAACTAGATGGCTCCTACTTTTACAAGAATTCAACATAACCATTCTAGCCATTCTAGATAGGCTAGGAAAACAAAACACAATTGCCAATTTTCTATCTAGAATACAAAATGAAAACAACGATCGACCTGTAGAAGATAAATTTCCTGATGAATATATTTTTGCAGTATCTACTAAATCACCTTGGTATGCAGATATTGCTAACTATTTGGCCACGGGAAAAATTCCATTTCATTTAACTCCTAGAGAAAAAATAAGAAGTCCACAATAGTACATCCTAGTCATGGATAAATGAAGAATTATATAAGAAAAGACCAGACCTCATCATCGGAAGATGTGTTCGGGAGGACGAAATACAAAAGATACTAAAAGCTTGTCACGATGAGCCATGTGGAGGACATTTTTCTAACAAGAGAACCGCTTAAAAAATCTTGCTTTTAGGATATTATTGGCCTTCCATTTTTAAGGACACCAAGGAATATGTTAAGAGATGTGACAGTTGTCAGAGAATGGGCAAACCTACTCCTTCAAATGAGATGTCATTGCAACCACAGGTACTTATCAAACCATTTGAAAAATGGGCACTGGATTTTGTTGGACCAATTAGCCCACCTTCAAAGCAAAAGAAGTATATTATGGTATGTACTGATTATATCACTAAATGGGTAGAAGCTAAAGCACTTTCTTTTGCTACTAAAAATATTGTAGTTTCATTTCTTTTTGAGGATATTTTTACTCATTTTTGGTGTGCCAAGAGAAATTGTAATAGTTCAAGGGACACAATTCACATCCAGACTAGTGTAGATGCTTGTGGACCAATACAAGATAAAACATCAGAAGTCAAATCCATATCATCCACAAGCCAATCGATAAGTTGATTCCACAAAGAAAGTGATCGAATCTATCTTTACAAAAATTGTACATCTACACAGGAAAGATTGGGTGGAAAAACTTCTAGAAGCCTTATGGGCCTATAGGACTACATGGAGGAATACTACAGGACATACTCCCTATGAACTTGTTTTTGGGAAGAAATTCTTACTTCCAATAGAGTTCCAGATCCGACCTATAAGATAGTAGTCCAGTTAGATCTTGACTTGTCAGAAGCCTAGAAGCAAAGGATGACACAATTAAATGAGCTCGATGAGATTAGACAAGAAGCTTTTCAGAGGACTAGCTTAGTGCAAAAACATAGGTCAAGATGGCATGATAAGCACATTAAAGAAAGGAAGTTCCATCCAGGAGATTGGGCATTACTCTTTGATTCAAAATTCAAAAAAAGTTCAAGGGAAATTACAAACCCATTGGCTTGGACCTTATGGGGTTGAGAATATCTTTGATAATGGTGTAGTTAGAATCAAGACTATTGATGAAGAAATAAATCCTCTATTAGTAAATGGACATCGACTCAAGATTTACCAAAAACCATTAAAAAGAGAGGAATTTGTCAAAATATTTTAGGATAATTCAGAACTGAAGATGGTCAAGAATAATTCTTCTTCTTTTCCACCTTAGAAATTTTTATTCAATTTGTTTCTTTAATAATAATAATAATAATAATAAATAATAATAAAATTGTATAAACATGAAAACCAACATGTTGTTGGGATGTTTATATAGAAAATTTAAAGTGAAAACCAATTTATTAGCACTTCAAATTTTCTTTTCAAAAATTTTTATAATAAATCTCATCTTCTAAAGCTTTCTTTCTCTTAAGTTGTAGAAACAACAACTTTCCGCAGCTCGGACAACTTTCTGTAGCTTGGACAAGTTTCCGCAACCAAACAAATTTTTGTAGCCCAATAATTTTGAAGTCTACAAGAATGCTTGGTGATCTGGATTAAAGGACAATTGACAACAATGCACCTGCAGAAGATCAAAGGACAACAGATAAGGTTAGCAACAAAAAATTAAAGGTATGTGTTGCTTTAATTTAACAATAGGAAAATAAATATAGCATGTATGAGTAAGAAAATACAGTACTAAAGTGCAATCATTATAACCTAAGGGTAATGGCCGTCTAACAAAATATCATATGCCACCACTCTAAAAGTCATGTCACGACCTTGTGCCAAATCTTCCAAATTAATTACCAAATCATAAGTTTGAATGCGCCTAACAGTTGAATCCATTTCCATTATCCTCTTGATAACCCATCTATTCTTCCCTATTCCTACACTCCTCTATTCTTTCACAATCACACCATATTTATGCCAGCCAGCAAACCCGACCAGTCCCATTTTCCTGTCAAGGTAGCCAATGTTCGAGACAAAGCATCCTTCAGCATGGGGGTAATTGTTTGAACTGAGCCAGTAGGGAAGTAATTCCTGGAGGGGTACCCATAAACTAGGGAGTTGCTGCAAAGAAGACAATGGCTGCAATTCATTGAGAAATTTAGCGGTTTCCACAAAGAGGTAACCAAGTGTCTAGTAAATTTAGTGTCCTAAATTTCTCTACATAAATTATCAATCCAGGTATCGTAAACTGATGAAGTGTGGTGCACCATATGTGCTTAGTTAACCTTTCTCTTACTTCGTTGTTTTATATTTTATGTTGTTTTTGGGGGTTTTTATGGCTTAAGGAAATTACTCTAAGAAAGAAAAGCTATGCTTCTAGGTGAAATCTCTAAATGTTAATGGAAAATTAAATCTAATGACTTTTAATGTTAGAATCTAATTTCTAAAGAAGGGAGAAAAGGAAATGAACATTAGATAAAAACAAATCAAAACTTTGAACAGTTAGATTAATCTAAGCCGGCAAAATGTCTATGAAATGAAAGAAAAAAAAATGATAACAGCTAAATGATGTATTTTATCACTTTACTACACAATTTTGGGATAATTACCTCCTTGTGATAGCAATATGAGGGATTGAATACTTCATTGTTCTAAAAATGAAAATGAAATGCAAGGAAAAACTTAGTCATTAGTAAAACATTTCACCACTTAGTATTGGGTTCAACCATTGACGAAGGGCTTTTGGAAATATCTATTTAAATCATGAGTTACTAAATTGATAAGAAAATTATATTAAGCTATTTAACTCTAAACTAATGAACAACAAGAAATCTCATTCATAAACACAACATTTCGCCGTTTAGTTTGAGAGTTAATCATCAACAAAAGGCTCTGGAAATATTTGCGTATATCATGAGTGACTATACTAAGAAGAAAAAGGCATTAAACAACAAGAAATCTCATTCATAAACACAACATTTCACCATTTAGCTTTAGGATTAATCATCAACGAAAGGCTCTAGAAATATTGGTTTATATCATGAGTGACTATACTAAGAAGAAAAAGGCATTGAACCAACTTAAATTTAAAATGGAAAGCAATTACAAAACATGTGAAGGAAAACTAATCTATTGTGTGCTCTATTGCTCCAAGCATCAATTGGAAAATAGGAGGACTACTTTCTTGGAATATTTTGTCAAGCATAGATTACACAGTTAGATAAATCTACAATCAACCCGTTGAACACACTTGCATAAATTAAATTTGCATGAATGGAAACTATAAACTATTAAACTTAAAAGCAATAAAATGACATACTTGAATGAAATCAAAGCAAAACTACAAAACAAAATTTACTCTACCTTACATTCTAATATGCTCCATGACATCTACTTCACATCTCCTTCCATGTTGATAACATCAAAGCTTTATTCAAATTCTTCAAAATTACAAAGTACAACAAGTTGAGCTAACAAGAGTTTACAAAGCTCTCCAAAGCTCCCAAATCTTTCCAAAACTTCTAAGACTAAAAAGCTACCAAATGAAGGAGAGAGGTCTCCTATTTATACAAAAAGATGAGAAGTCATCTCCTTAATGAGTGTCTATGAATCTCTCCCTATAGCTCAAGAGTTCTAATCAAAATAGGAAATGATAAGACACATGTCTTCTTAGAGTTTCAATACAAATAGGAAATGTGGCACATATCCTCATGATCCCATGATCCTCTCCTTTCAAATTCGAATTTGGCCTTAGGTGCCACATAAAGGTCTTCTAGAAACCTCCTTTTTACCTACACATGTCAACAATCTCAATCCACTTGTTAGGTATAAGCATATGCACATTATTTTCTAATTTTTAACCACAAATTCACTTAAAAATGCTAAGAATTAATAAAGTTTGGAAAAACATAAATGTGACCTAATGATAATGAAAATGAGATGAATGTAGTGACATGGTAGTGAAATGGAGGTGAAATGGAGGTGATATAATGGACATAATAGTGAAAGTGTAATGGAAATGAATGACAATTTCAAGACCCAACACCAAGACATTTGCACATTCCTTTGATGGAATGGAGGCCGAAAATGGGGACATAAAGCTCACAGTAACGGAGTCTATGATTGCTGAGGCCACTGAGTTGCCAAGGCATGGAGAAAAATGGTTTAAAAACAAAGAGATTCATTTCGATGACTGGAGGGTTTTCCTCAAGAATGCAAACATGGACACAACGGTCTAAAAAAAAGGTATTCCAAGCTCTGCTCTTAAAAATAAATGGAGAAACTTATTGCTTGTGCTTCAGAAGTTTATCACTTGTGAGGGTAGGTTTGGACAAATGTACTTTTATCATGTTAGAATGATGATGCACTTCCTTGAGGATCATCAGATGAACCTCCCCTATTTTCTCTTGAATAGCCTTAGGAAAATGGCTACAAATGTTCAGAAGAAAATTCAATGCATAGAAAACACCATGTACCATCATGGTCTGGTGAAAATATTGGTCAAATTTCACCTCTGAAGTACAGGGGTTGACTGGGAAAGTTTCTTAATAAGGAACCATTTCGAGGAAAAATCCCCAGAAAAAACAAGTAGTAGTAGGGCCCTCAGAGGGAGAAAATAACCATAGAAATGATAAAGGAACAAGCACCTCAAACTCAGACAGAGGTAACAGAAGAAAAGTTGCCTATAGTAAATATTTTGCAGAGAACAAAGAGGGGAAACCCTAGAAGAAAGAAAGCTAGCCCAGGAAAAGAAGAACTATCACAAACTAAAAACTCTCCTCTAAAAGAAAAAATAGAGAATAAGAGGAGGAAAGTGTAGAAAACACAAACCCCAGGGTTGAGAAGGAGCACAAGGTTGAGAATGACTTAACAAATAACCTCAAAAATTACAGAATACATTAACCTGGAGGAAAATGAGCCGACTGAAGAAAAGCCAACATAAAACACTCCAAAAGAGATTGAGCCAATAGAGGATAAGCAAATTGGAAGCCTTGGGAATTCTCCAAAAGGGTCACCAAAATCATCACCACATCCTTACAGCTCACCTCTAGGAAGCCCAAAACATAGTCCAGGTATGACCCTGCACAGCAAGAAATATATGACTACGTAGAATCACTGGAAAAGAAGGTGACAACAACTAAGGAGACAATAAAGAGCCCTGGAGAAGGAAGCAATCAGGTGAATGAACAATCCGCCTCAAACATCTTGAAGTAGGAGATCTTTGAACTAGAAACACTGAATCAGTATCTTAAAAATGAAAATCAAGCCCAGAAGACACAAAGTGAGTTATAGATCGCCAAGAGCGACAATCTAAACCTACATCTAAGCTTGTGGTATAAGAAAAACAAGAAGCTGAAGAAAGAAAACAGAATTATGCAGAGAGAGGTAATCAATTTAAAGTACAAAATCCTAATTAGGAAGCCTAGAATTCCAATCTCTACCAAAAAGAAGAAAATAGTGAAATAGGGAGATGACAAACAAGAGACGCAAGCAAAAGACAAGGAAGAAGTGTATGAGGACATACAACATCTCGAGTCTGGGGAAAGTAGAGTCTGAAGATTGTCCTACCATGACATCCTTTTGCCTAATAATTCTCTCTTTTTCATATATATTTACCACTTAATAAATCCATATCTACAAGGTTTTGATGAAGGTATGCATTAGTATGTTTTCTTGTTCATATTCAACTGTATACCCTATTGTTTTAATTAAAGTTGTACTTAGCTACCAAATCAGTCTGTTTCCGCAGCTAGTCCAGGATTCCATAGTTGTCTTCATTGTTCATGAGGTTCCATAGTTCCAGGTCAGCAACGACAAGTGTGGATGGATAGAGGATGACTCCCTCATGGATACCTTCCTATCGACACAAAATTATTTTCTAAAAGAGGCACATGAGATTGCGGTCAGACTCTGAGTCAACCGCCAGATTAACACAGAACAAAACCCGAGATCAGTTGAAACCTTATCGTTTTGCTTTCGAAATAGAAAAATGATGGTTTCACAATATAAGTTTAGATAGGGTTAAGAGATATTAGGCTTAGGATCTACATGCTATAAAGCTAATGGTCGCACTGTTATTTGGATGCGTGTTGAATGATATGTTTTCTGAACAATTTGTGAATTTTGTGTGAATGGATTTGGTTTTTGTGTGCAAGCATTGTATTGATTTGAAGCTTTGAATTACTATGTGGAGGGCCCCTACAAACAGTGGAAGGTTTTAATCAAATACAATATGATTTCCTTTAATTATTCAATTGCTCTGCTTACTAATGCTATATAATGATCTCGAATTATTATCTACATCAGAACCTTAATTTGCTTTATACCTAGATTAGACTGTTATTTACTTTGCTTTATACCGGGTACTGTACAGTTATTTCCTTTGCTTATTATCCAACATAATTGAAGTGTGTTCAATTCATAGATTTTGCTTGGATTACTTTTCTTGAAAAGAAATTGAACAAGCGAGAAGATATCTCCTAAAACAATTGAGTTCAACAATATTCCTTCATAGATGCTAGAGTAAGGCTTCATTTTTCACTTAGAGAATTAGGAGTTGCAGCAAAGAGATTTAAGATCAAATCCAAACGATCTAACATAAGTAAAATCACCCTCACATCATCCACAAACTGATTGCATAGAGATTAATTCCTATGAAACTTAATGAACATCTCTAAGAATTACAACATTAATATAATTGACAAACATAGCCCCGTATTAAGTTTAGACCTTGACAAATACATAACGACCTACTAAAACAACTTCTAAGCACATGTTGTGCACCTATACTTCATCAGTCTACACACCCTGGTTGACAATTTATGATTGCCAATTCAAGGACAATGAATTGACCAAACAATAACAACATTATCCTAGTCTATAACTTTGTCTTTCTCTATCAAACCAACCTTACCAAATCCTCACCTAAGTCATAAGCAAAAAGCTAGAGTTAAACTCACTATGACATTCCCGTTTATTTGAGGAAACTCACATGGTGGAATTTGATCTACTTATCCTCATCTACAACCTTTTCCTAAATAATAAAATCATACAAAAGTATGAAAGAGCCACAAAGCATGAGGAATTTTGGTCCTAAGCATTAAAGCATCTAAAAATCAGATAAAAGCATTTTTATATGAGGAAATATTATTCACCCCAAAGATTTTTCCCAAACTGAACTAAGGACGAATTTGGAAATCTTCATTTCCTCTAGTTTCCTATATAATGGAGGCTTGGCCATTGAGAAAAGGGATGGGAACTATTATATTATTATGTTGTTGAGATATAACTTGAGAGTGAGAGTTTTTGGAGCTAGGAGCTGGAGGAGGTGTTGCTACAACTTCTATTGGTTGTAATCTCCTTCCTATTTGATTAATATATATCAGTTGTTCTTCCTTCCATATAATTGTTCATTTTTTACTTCTTGTATCTAACTAATGAATGTTTGGAAGTGTTTGCCTTATATTTTTTTATTCAGTGATGTTTAGATGTTTCTTATAGTTTTGATTATCAAGATTATTATGTTGTGATGGTTTTCTTGCTTTCTCTTTATGTGTAGGATCAAGTTTTGGAGCTAGCAAGGAGTGCTTCCCAGCTACACTAACTACTCTAATAGATATACATGTGAGTACACACATGCTTTCCTTCTTCTCATCTTCTTAATCTCTATTCTACATCTTGTCTTACTGAAAATCCAAAGCCTTAGAATAACATTTTCCTTGCTCTAGCTACCCTAGGTTTCCAAGAAAACCTAAGAGGGTTTTCTGTTTATGTAACTGAACACAAATCCCTATAGCAGCTCATATCTGACAATGGAGGGGAATATACATCAAAAGAACTCATAGCTTTATATAAGGAGGCTAGAATTAAGAGGAAGTTGATAGTTCCATAAAATATAGAACAAAATGGAGTAGTATAAAGGAAGAATCATACAATTAAAGAATGTGTCAGAGCTATGTTACATGATCAAGACTTACCTCAAATATTTTGGGGTGAAGCATCCATAACAAAAACCTATATTCAAAATTGAAGTCCCCATAGGATACTTGAAAACATGACTCTTGAAGAAGAATTTATCGAAGGAGAACCATGTGTAGATCATCTTAGAATATTTGGCTTCCCTGTCTACATTCACATTCCAAAATATTAGAGGAAAAAATTGGATCCTATAAGCATAAAGGGCATATTTTTTGGTTATAGTGTCTCATCAAAGGCATATAGAATCTACATTAAGGAAGGACATTGAATTGAAATAGAGATATGATTTTTTATGAAAGCATTGCTTATAAAAATTCTAAATATCTCCCTATTCATTTCGATGAAGAAGATCCACCAATATTTGAATAAATTCCAAGGGAATAATAAGTTCAAGATACTGTATCCAATCATGAAAAACAAGGTCCCAGTGAACCTGTGCAGCAAGTCATAATTCCTGAACCTCGTAAGAGACCCACATGGTTAAAGTTTACTCTTCAAGAAGCAAAAGGACATGTTGCAACTAAAGGAACATTTAAGGAAAGTAAAAAGCCTAAAAGATATTCAGGGTATGCATCCTATATGAAAAATTTGATGGAAGCAGAACAATCCTCTTTTCAAGAAGTTGTCAAACATCAAGAGAATGGAAAGATGCTATGAAAGAGAATATTAGTCTATAATGAAAAATGGAGTTTGGGAAATTTTTCCTAGGTCGAATGACAATTTTGTTGTAACTTCCAAGAAAAAAGAAAGGTTTGTGGCTAGGGTTTCTCTCAAAAAGAAGGAATTTACTATGAAGAAAAATTTTCTCCTATACCAAGATACATACAACACATATTTCATTAAATATGGAATTAAATAGAGAATCTAGAATTTCAAAATAACCGAAAAACTCAATTGTGTTGATGTCCTTGTAATAAAATTTTTCCAATTTTAATGAAATATTTGTTATACCAATAATATCATTAATCTCTTTAGCAACATCTATAGAATGGAACATCCGTCAAATGGATGTCAAGACAAATTTCCTGAATGGTACCATTAATGAAGAAGTATATATTGAGAAACCCTTGGGATTTGAAATACATAGTAAAGAATCTCATGTAAGCAAGCTGAAGAAAAAACTTTATGGCCTTCAACAAGCCCCAGGGGTTTGGTATGCTAGGATGGATACATATCTACTAAGTCTTGGTTTTTCAAGGAGTTCTGTAGATCCAAATAGTTATATCAAAGTAGGGAAGGATGAGCCAGTAATCTTTCTTCTATATGTAGATGACCCACTCATAATAGGTGTGGGAAGTCGTGTTCAATAATGCAAGAAATAATTGGCAGAAAAATTCGATATGAAGGATATAAGGCTTATGCATTATTACTTGAGATTGGAGGTTTGGAATAAATCCAACGAAATATATCTAGGTCAAGGAAAATATGTGATTAAGATATTACAAAATTTTGGTGATGGATAGACAACCGATGACAACTCCCATGATCACCAATTTGAAGAAGTTGGTAAGTTCATAATCAATCCCTTTAGATCCGACAAGTTATATACAATTGGTTCAATCTCTGATGTATCTTGTGAAAACTCATCCAAATATTTTTTTTGTATTGAATATTCTTAGTCATTTTCAAATGGAGCCTAGACATGACCATTGTTGAAGAAAGTGTAACTAGGTTCGGTCTTCATATTGACTAAGTAATTATAAATCCATGTAATGAAGAGACAAAGATAATAAAATGTATTTTGTAGTGCTTTCCTCATGGGTTTCATGAGCAAGGAGTTTTTATAGGTCAAAGACTTCTTCTTGATGTCTTAGGGGTTTTTCATCTTTTCATAAATATACAATTTAGAGTCATGTATATGACGTGTTGTTACACTTGAAAAGAACAATTTATTGAAGTAATTGTATCCTCCAAGACCTTGTCAAGAAGCTCCATAAAATTCAACTCAAGTATGATTGAATATACCCCTTGATGAAGTCGTCCTACCCACAAAATTCAAGTTGGCCTAGAAGAGGGAGGCAGTCCCTATATAAAGGAGGAAGTGCGACCTCATTTATAGAAATCAAGTCGGTCAAGTTTTGAGATTGAAGTGTGAGAAAAATTATGTGTTCTGGTGTGTAAGGAAGAGGTTATTCAATTAAGAACAAAGGGATTTTAACATAGTAATAATGGCTCTTTGTTTTGGGTTTGTACTTACCTTGCATCTCTGAGGTAGGCCGAAGGTCACTTTAGGAGAGAACAATGATATAAAGGATCTATTGAGCCCTGAAATTACATATCTCCTACACACTTTCCTAGAATTTTTCCCCTCACCTGGACCTCATAAGCTATTAAAATCATTGCATATTGATTCTAAAAGAGCATTGAAATTGTTTTCTAACTATGTTTTTGTGTTTGCTGTTTGAAGTAGATTTTGCTCATGAGCTGCAGAATGCAGCCACTTTCCGCAGCTGTTTTTGTTAAACTCCAGGTTGCAGGTGTCATCAAGAAGAACAAGGCATGTGGGCAAGTTAGAAATGACCTGGACATGGATCAGGTCCTATTGGTTTAGCCGGATGCATTAAGGAAAGCCATGGTCAACGATGGTCAAACGGTGGTCCAACGTAAGAGTCCTACAGTAGCTGGACGTTGTTTTCAAACACGTGAAGGATTTTGAAGGATTCGTGGTCGTTCCTAGATCCATGGGGTCATGTTGCCACCTGTAGACTGCTCCACAATGTGAATCCAACAACCAATTTTGATAGATTTAATAATTTCGGCAACCATCATGCTAAATCCATGGACGCTGTCTTTTACGTGTCTTCTGTTGACATAGTTTCATAGGAAAATAGTTATGAAGTTTTTTCATTATAAATAATGCGTTTCCAAATGCATAGAGTTAGTATTTTTGATGTAATTCTGCTGTTAAAAGTTCATTGTGCCATGACACTAGTCTTGTTGTTGTAACTGTGTTTTGAAATATATAAAGAAGACTCTGTTTCTACATGATTGTGTGAGCATAATTCTTGACTGATAGCCTGTTGATCGAGGCTGTGCAGAGGGCCCCTGCACAATGAGGTTTCGTTTTCTTATTGCTGTAAAGTTTTATGCATTGTTTCCTCATTTCATTTGCACATATTTCATAAGTTATCCACCTGTGTATATTTCAGTTGTTATGGTATTATCATTTCATTTATGTACATGAATTTTTAGCTCTTTATATTATTAATAACATTGATCAGTGTGTGTGTGTGTTTCAGGATAGAGTAGGCCCGGTCATTTTCATACAGCTTTTTGCAATAACTAGTGACATGGAATTAGCTTCTCTGCTGACTTTGCTTTTCTTAGTTTTTTTAATTTCAAGTATGCTTTGATTTCAGTTTTATTTACTTGCTTTATTAGTTAGTTTAAATATCAGATTGCTCATATCATTGACGTTATCTCCTAAAGCCATAGATTAGACTACCTGGTGAGCTCTCGGACTATGAATGATGTGATCTGATTTTAGTTTTACTTTTCTGCAATTAGATATCAGATTGCTCATATCATTGACGTTATCTCCTAAAGCCATAGCTTAGACTACCTGGTGAGCTCTCAGACTATGAATGATGTGATTTGATTTTAGTTTTACTTTTCTGCAATTAGATATCAACTTGCTCATATCATTGACGTTATCTCCTAAAGCCATAGCTTAGACTACCTAGTGAGCTCTCGGACTATGAATGATGTGATTTGATTTTAGTTTTACTTTTCTGCAATTAGATATCAACTTGCTCATATCATTGACGTTATCTCCTAAAGCCATAGCTTAGACTACCTGGCGAGCTCTCGGACTATGAATGATGTGAATTGATTAGTTTGATTTGTTGAATGTAGTAACTTAACTCATTTTTATTTCTATACTTAGATAAGTAGCAGAGGTAATGGTTTCATGATCAGTAGTTCATTATGTGTTTGATTTGAATAGCAGCATATTTGTCATTTTTGTTCAAGTATTAATTTCATCACTAGCATGTTTTAAGACCTTCTGAAGTGTTAAGTTCTGGAACTCATTATAGAGGACATAATTGCCTTAAAATCTATATCCAAACTTGCCTTCTAAAGTATTCTTAAACTTAGGAATAGGATTATCATTCACATTAGGAGACAAACCAAGATAAAAACCCCCAAAACAAAATAAAAATCAAAAGCAACAAAAAGTAAGAAAGAGGTTGTCTTGCACATATAGTGTGCCACACTTCATCAGCTTACGAATCCCATATTGACAATTAGTGTAGCAATTTAGGACACACTAAATTGACTAAACATTTTGGCACTGTTGCTGGGGAAGTGTAACTAGGTAGCCGATCTCTTACAAAAAAAAAGAAGAAGGGAAAATTGATAACTTCTTAAAGTATGCTCTCCTCTTGCACCTAGTGTGATCTGGAGGATCAGAAAAGAGAGTTATTAGTTCAATAATTCTTGATTATGCTCTCTTCTTGCACCTAGTGTGATCTGGAGGATCAGAAAAGAGAGTTATTAGTTCAATAATTTCTTGATTATGCTCTCTTCTTGCACCTAGTGTGATATGGAAGATCAGAAAGAGAATTATTAGCCCGACTTGAAAGAAAAATAAAAAAATGACATGCATAGAGCGATAGATTCTAGGGGAAGGCTTATAGCTAGGGCCAAGAGTTTGATTTTCACAACTCCAGCTACTTCAAGGCACAGACAAGATTCACCTCCATCTACTCCCAGCCTTAGGATTCTTGGAATTCAAGGAGGAGCAGCTGAATTAGAGGATTATCCCATAATATCTACTAAATCTGATCTAGGAGAAGAACCTTTCTTCACTTCTACATGGCAACATATTGTAATCAAAGAAGTAGAATCACCTGAAGCAGAGAAGGAAGAAACTTTTTCTCATCCACCCTTGATAGAAGAACTAGAAGAATCTGAGGAAACTATCATGACAGAGGAAGTAGTAGATGGATTTGGAGGAGGGGGTAGAGGTAGAGGAAGAGGAAATAATGGAGGCAACAATGGTGGAGGTAATAATGGAGGAAATAGGGAAGGAGATAACTCATTTGGATTCCCTATAGTTGATGAGGAAATCCATACAACAATGAAAAACATTTCACCATCTCTCCTCCCAAACTTTTATGGGTTGCGAAGTGAGGATCCTGAAACATTTCTATTTGAGTTTGAAGTCATGTGCCGAACCTATGACTATATGGAAGACTCTCAAAAACTCAAACTGTTTCCTTCAACATTGAAGGGAGCTGCTTTGAAATGGTTCATGGGATTAGTCACCCAATATATTAGGACTTGGAATGATATGAAACAAACATTTTTGGATAGATACCTGGACTATTGCATGCCCACCAATCATAAGGATGAGGTATTCAAAATGATGCAAAAATAAGAGAAAACTTGGAGGATTTACTTGAAAGATTTCAATACAACTTAAAGAGAGCAAAAATGAGCAATTTAGATGAGGAAACCTTGAAAGCCCTTCTATTAAAAGCCATTAGAGATGAATGGATGGATATTTTAAACATGATGTGGAAGGGAGATATTTCTCAACTTCCACTTCGTGATATCGCAAAACTATATGTCCATCTCTCAAGGGGAAAAACTAAAATGGGAAAAGAGCCTAGAGATCCTTCTCTTATTATAGCAAACAAATATACAAGTGGATCAGTAAGTAGGGCAAATATTGGAAATATGTTTGATGAGTTCAAAACCGATATTCTAGGGAGCCTTAGTGAACAACTAGACACCCTTAAAATACAAAACAAGCAGAAAACAGAAGTCGATGCCTCGGCCATCTTTTGTCCAAAACATAGGAAGAAACATGCTCTAAGGGAATGCCCCTTGGGTGCAAAAGTTGTAGAAACATGTATGATTTACTCAGAAAGTCATGAAACCAAGGATTGTCCTTCAATTCCTGGGCTCAAAGCTGTCTTTCAAGAAGATTCAAATTCAGTAGAATCCCTTTGTTTCGTTTCAAGAAGACCTTGGTAGGGGCAAAAAAATCAAGGATTTAAACAACCCTATGAACTTTCAGTCCCCGCCAAATTGGAATTCTTGGCAACAACCTTGGCCCCAACCTCAAAATCCATATCAATCATGGGCACAAGGAATGAAAAATCCCTATGGGAGATTTGCTCAATTTTACCAATATCCTCCATCTTTTCAAAATCAACAAAATCCACAACTTCCAAATCAAAACCCACAGCTTTCATTTCCATTTCCACAACAACAACCTTCTCAACAAAATCCAAATCCCCAACTCTTGTTGCCATTTCAACAAAAGACAAATCAACTACCAGCCTAGCCATTGCGAAATCCTAACAACAAAAATCCTCAGAATTCTTACATGGTAGAAGGACAAAAATTTCCTACCTATATTATTGTTCCTCTTAATAATGTACAAATCAGATCTGGTAGAGTTTTAGAAAAACCTTCTATAGATGTTTAAGAGCAAGATACCTCCGAGGAGGATTCTCTTAAATTCAATAAAGGTTCTAAGGAAGCATCTCTTCAAATCCCAAACATTCAAAAAGAAAAAGAAAAAGATTCAACCCACACAACTCCTATAGGTGAGCAACCTACATATTCATCCACACCTCCTTTCCCTGAAAGATTACAAATCGACAAATGGGTGGAAAACAAATGTTGTTGCCTGATTATGATTTTCTAGATGAATTAAAGAATGTCTATATCAAGATTCCCTTGATACAAGCTATTAGAGAGATTCATATTCTAGAAAAAATAATAAAGGAGTTGAGTCTTAAAAGACCAGGAAGGAAACCAAGAGATACAAGAAGAATCCACCTGGTAGGAAAAATTGCAGATATCACGATGGGAAAAATTACCATGCAGAAGTATGTAGATCCAGGTAGTCCAATTGTCAAGACACATATCAATGGGATAGAAATTCCAAACACTTTGATTGACTTAGGGGTTTCTATCAACATTATGAGTAGACAGACTATGGAACAACTTAAACTTCCTAATCTTCTTTTTAGACCCACCTTAATACAACTTGCAGATAGATCAATAATCAAACCAGATGGTGTACTAGAAGATATTTCAGTCTCCTTAGATTCTTGGGAATATCCGGTAGATTTCATGATTTTGACTCCCAAGAGTAATTTATGAGGGCACCCACTCATCTTAGGAAGACATTGGCTAGCCATAACTGATGCTTTCATTAGTTGTAGATCTGGGGATATGTACATTTCTTGTGGTAGTTAGACAAAGAAATTCAATTTGTATCCTCCAGCAAAAGCAATTACAGAAGTAGGAGACAATGAATGGTTCGATGATGAGGACATTATACAACCTGTCTTTGCCATTTCTAAAATTAGTGAGGATAGTCAAATTCTGAACACATCAGAAAATTTTGAAACATCTTCAGAATATGACCACACACAATTTCAGTTGCATTTTGACATTGAGTATTTATCATCAAGACAAATGTCTCTTTACGCTATGGAAGAGTTCGGTAGTTCTACCGTTGAGATTTTTTTAGGTAAAACATTGAATATCAACAAAAAATTGGAAAAATCACAACAGGAAGAGCTATCCAAAATCTTGCAAAAACATTCTACTGCATTTGCATGGGAGTATACTGATATGAAAGGTATTGAACCTAAGACTTGCATCCATCATATCTACATTGAGGAAAACAGTAGACCAATCAGACAACCTCAGAGAATGATGAATCCAAATCTTAGGGAGATAGTGAAAGAAGAGCTCCAAAAACTACTCAATGTAAACTTCATTTATCCAATTTCAAATAGCTGATGGGTTTCTCCTTTGGTTATAGTACCTAAAAAGAATGGTAAATGGAGGGTATGCATTGATTACAGGGAATTGAATAAAGCAACTTTGAAGGATCACTTTCCTTTGCCCTTTATCGATCAAGTATTAGATACATTAGCGGGAAAAAAGTACTTTTCATTTCTGGATGGTTTTAGTGGTGATAATCAAATTCAGGTAGCACCTGAAGATCAGGATAAGACCACATTTACCTGTCCATGGGGAAATTTTGCTTATCAAGTGCTTCCTTTTGGATTATGTAATTCACCCGCAACATTCCAAAGAGTAGTGCTAGGAATTTTTTCTAGTCTAATCCATGATTGTGTAGAGGTTTATATGGATGATTTTACAGTTTATGTTGACTCGTTTGAAGAGGCATTAAAAAATTTGGAAAAAGTCCTTATAAGATGTAAAGAAACAAACCTTTCATTAAGCCATGAAAAATGCTTTATGATGTTTACTGAAGTTATTGTTTTAGGACATCATATTTCAGGGGATGGGATTAAGGTTGATAGATCAAAAGTTGAAGTCATCTCCAAGTTGCCTATTCCAAATTGTCAAAAAGATGTTAGAATTTTTCTGGGATTTACTGGATACTATAGAAGATTTATAGAAAACTTCACCAAAATAGCATCTCCGCTTTTCAAATTGCTTACAAAATACTATGAATTCAAATGGGATCATGATTGCCAATCAGCATTTGAAACTTTGAAAACAAGAATATCCGAAGCACCTATCTTGAGAGGACCAAATTGGAAACTTCCTTTCCATATTTCTACATATGCTTCAGATACAACTCTAGGAGTTGTGTTGGGTCAAAAAGATTTAGTTCCTTATGCCATTTACTATACTAGTAAAAATTTAACTCCCACTGAGTTGAACTACACTGTTACTGAAAAAGAGTTCTTAGCTGTTGTTCATGCAATCAATAAATTAAAACATTATATAACAAGCTATGAAACTTTTATTCATAATGATCATTCTGTCATTAGATATCTAATGAAAAAACCTATTACCAATGGCAGAGTTACAAGGTGGCTCCTACTTTTACAAGAATTGAATATTACTGTGTTGGATCGACTAGGGAAACAAAATACAGTAGCTGATTTCTTGTCTAGGATTCAGAATACTAAGGAGGATTCCCCTGTAGAGGACAATTTTCCTGATGAATATTTATTTGCAGTAACTCCTAAGACCCCTTGCTATGCAGATACAACTAACTATTTGGTTACAGGGAAACTACCTCCACATTTATTTCCTGGTGAAAGAAGAAAGATTATTTAGGAGAGTTCAAAATATTCATGGATTTCTAACGAATTGTTTAAAACAGGGCCAGATCTTGTGATCAGAAGATGTGTTAGGGAAGATGAAATGCTTGATATCCTCAAAGCATGTCATGATGAACCATGCGGCAGACACTTTGCTTACAAAAGGACAACTTATAAAATCCTTTCTTTAGGATATTATTGGCCATCCGTCTTCAAAGATGCAAAACAATATGTCAAAAGGTGTGACAGCTGCCAAAGAGTAGGGAAACCTACCCTTTCAAATGAAATGCCATTGCAGCCACAGGTACTCATCGAACCGTTTGAAAAATGGGCTTTAGATTTCATTGGACCTATCAATCCACCATCTAAACAAAAAAAGTGTTGGCATTATGTTTCAAGTGTTGTCCTTGATGGCAACTCACTCAGAGGTTGGTACAGGTGCTCAGAGGTTGGTACAGGTGATGGCAACTTAATCAGAGGACAGATCTCAGTACAGCAGGACAAAAAAGGGATATACACAGGTTCATCAAGGAGAATCCGCGTGTACACGCATGTTGGATTCATTAAAAGCGCGTACATGTGAAAAGTACCTTTGGTCCGTGGCAGTTAGTCCTTGGAAGTTGT
>APFE030677774.1:52327-85514 GCA_000404065.3 Pinus taeda
TACACGCAGGTTGGATTCATTAAAAGCGCGTACATGTGAAAAGTACCTTTGGTCCATGGCAGTTAGTCCTTGGAAGTTGTGCCTATGGTTTTGGACCATGGTGTCTCGACGGACGTGTTGATCCCTAGTTTCGAAGTTGATGGTATTGGTTTGTTATGGTTTTGGACCATGGTATTGGGCAAGGCCTAAGGCTATATATAAGGAGAAGATCATTAGGCAAAGTGTGGGCATTGGGTGTTTGACGAAGTGAGAGGAACTGGTATTACTGGTTATCTGTTCGGGACGTTTGGCAAGGGTTGGATCTGACAGCGAAGGCATAAGAATCTATTTCTAGATCTACACGCGGGTTGCCTTTGGTGAAAGCGCGTATACACATGGTTTTGGTATGGTGAAGTAGCGTATGCATAATAAGTTTTGATATTTCAGGTTGCTGCTGATTCTGGTGGTTGTTGCAGAGTTCTGGGCTCCGGTTTTGTTTCTGTGTACTTGATGACAGGGTTTCAGTGATTCATTATTGGGTTGTTTAATGAATTATGATGACAAGGTTGATGATTGTATTGCAGTAATGTTTATTTTGTACTCTTGGATCCAGTCTGAAAATTGATGAAACGTGGTCCCTGAAGATTGTAGGGTCAGCACCTACGTACTAGTAAATGGATCAGCTAGTACAAGAGCTGAGGGGGTTGTAGCTCCCTTCCAGAAGTAGTTGGAAAACGAGAGAGGGTTGTAGCCCTCTGCAGGTTGTAGCTTGCATACTGGTAAAGGACTGCACTAGTATATTGTAAAAGAAGTTTCTCATTAAAGAAGAAAGAAACGAATTGCAGCAGGTGGTTTTCACCCACATTGGGTTTCCACCTTATATCATGGTGTTCATGTGTGTGGCTCTTGTGTGATGTCCTGTTCTGTTATACTACACCTGTTTACTGTTAATATGCTTAATAATGATCTGATGTATTTACTGAAGAATAAGCTAACTGAATTATAAGATCTTTGGGTATACGCTAGTTGCTTTAGACACAGTCGCGTGTATACGCTGGTTCACTCAATTGAAGTAGCGTATATGAATCTGAGTATGAAATTGAAAAGTTTTATCTGATTTGATAATACTGATTCACCCCCCCTCTCAGTATTATTTCCAACAAAAAGTATATATTGGTATGTACTGATTATGTCACTAAATGGGTAGAAGCCTGAGAATTACTTTATGCTACTGAGCATTCAATTATTAGTTTTCTTTATGAGGATATTTTTACTCACATTGGTGTTCCAAGAGAAATTGTGACAGATCAGGGAGGTCAATTCACATCCAACCTAGTGGAGAAGCTGATGGAAGAATACAAAATCAAGCACAGAAAATCTACTCCTTACCATCTGCAAGCAAATGGTCAAGTGGAGTCTACAAACAAAGTTCTTGAAGGCATCATTACCAAGACTGTTCATCTACACAGAAGAGAATGGGCAGAAAGGCTTCCCGAAGCCTTATGGGCCTACAGAACTACATGGAGGAACACAATGGGACATTCTCCCTATGAACTTGTTTATGGGAAAGAAGTCCTACTCCCCATTGAGTTCCAAGTTAAAACTTTCAAGATGGCAGTTCAGTTGGGAATGGATCTATCAAAAGCCCAAAAGCATAGAATGGAGCAGTTGAATGAACTAGATGAGATTAGACAAGAGGCAATGCTAAGAAGTGATCTAGTTCAATATCAAAGAGCTAAGTGGCATGAAAAATACATCAAAGAGAAAAAGTTTCAAGAAGGATACTGGGCATTGCTATTTGATTCCAAGTTTAAAGACTTCAAAGGTAAATTTCAAACTCATTGGCTTGGGCCATATGAGATCAACAAAGTCTTTAGCAATGGAGCGGTAAGAATCAAAACCATTGATGAATATCAAAATCCTCTTATTGTGAATGGTCACCGATTAAATATCTATCATAAGCCACTCTCAAAGGAGGAATTTGTCAAAATATTTCAGGATAATTCTGCAATACGGCTAGTGAAGAAGAATCCTTCTTCTCCACCAGCCTAGTCCTTGTTCTCTTTCTGTTTCTACCAAAAATAAACAAATAAACAAATTTGTATAAACCTGAAAACCAATCACTGATTTGCAGTCTTATATAGAAAATACAGGGCGAAAATTAGAACCTTCTGACGCCCTATATTTTCCAAAAAAAAAAGAAATTCTCTCTCTCATTTCACAGTTCCATTTCACTTCATTTCATTCCAATCCACCCCATTTCACTTCATTTCATTTCATTCCGCCAATAAAAGTCTTTTCATGACCAGTTTTCATTCACTCAGTCATCATTCATCCATCTCCATTCAGTCATATGGTCATTGTATTAGTTTCCGCAGCTGAATCTTGTTTCCGCAGCTACAAACTGATTACGCAGCTAGTTATTGTTTTCGCAGCTAACCCTCTGTCATTCAACATTGACAGTCAGATGTTAGACAAAAATAATAAGAATCAAATGCAGGTATGACCAAGGACATATTTTGAAGACATGAGGCACCTAAAAGCATCAACAGGGAGCAGCTAATCAAAGGTTAATGGACGAAAAGTGGAAGAAATTCCAAGGTATGAGTAAAATTTATTTCAAATAGCATTTAGAGCACATTTTATATAGTTATGAAACCATGGCTCGATTATATGCAATGATTGACATTGATAGCCTCCATAACCATTCCATGACCTTTATATGATTCCTCCATGAACCTTGCATTTATTTTTCAAATGGCCTCATGATCAGCCTCCAGATCTAACTCGTGATTGGCTGTACTTTAACACTCCACCTGTTAAACAGGGTAGTTATGGGGACGTGGTCGATTTGATCACAGATCTTCTCCGCCACACAAATTCTGCGGCCATTTCGTAAACGTGCTAATGTCTACTCCGCAGCCATCTAGTTCAAAACTCTACCGGGCTCACTTCACTCCCCTACTGTTCTATTGAAGTTGCATTTGTATCTCTACCCTGTTCACATAAGCCTCCGCTCCGCTCCGTGAACTCACTCCCGCTACCTGTTCTCTGTTTTCCATTTACAGTCACTGGTTTTTCTCCATAAACCTTGTCCATTCCTCGCTAACCCAGCTGTCTCACCTCCGTTAATCCCTTACTCACACAGACATATTTTAAGATATGAGGAAGGAATGGGCCTTTTGTTGAGAGCAGAACCGGAAGGGCCCAAGTTCATGGAGGGGTATCCGCAATTGAAAAGCATGCTAAAGAAGGCACGGTGGCTACGGTTCATTCAGAAATTTAAGGGCTACAATAAGGAAATTACGAAGACTTTTGCGAGGTCCTTTAATGGCCTGGAGGTTGAAGTTGGAGACCTTAAATTTTCTGTCACAGAGGCATCTATAGCAGCTGCAACGGAACTCCCACAGGAGGGAGAATAGTGGTTCAAGAACAAAAGATTTGACGAGAGGGCCTGAAGGGTTATCCTATGCAATCCAAGTATGGATATAACTATTTTCAAACAAGGAATCCATGTCTATGCTTTAGAAGAAAAGTGGGCCAGTCTATTATTGATAATCCAAAAGATCATTACCTGTTAAGGATGATTTGGGTCCATGTATATGTACCACACCCGGTTGCTGATGAATTTCCTAGAAAATCAAACCCTCAATTTGCCTTACTTTTTATTGAATAGTTTGAAAAAGATGTTCGTAATTGTCCAAAAGAATCTGGAGGACATAGAACCCCACCTGTACCATCATAGGCTTGTGAAAAATTTAATTGAAAAACAATTGAAGGAAAAGAAGGACACCTGGGAACAGTTTTTGGTTAGAAACTTCTTTCAAGATCGACCTAAAACACTAGAGAGCAGCTCAGCAAGGAAGACTAGGAGAAAGAAAACTAGTGTGAGAATTCAAGACGCTCCTACTAACATAGCCAAAGAAATTAATCAAGAAGAGAAGTTGTCTGATAGTAAGAAGGAAAGGACTGAGGATAGGAAGAAAATAAAATTAAAAGGGAAAAGAAACATTGAGGCTATCTATCAAATCCCGGAACCTTCCTCAGAAGAGGACCACCAAATATTGTTTGAAAGACTAGTTTATCCTCGGGAACAATCAACTGTAGCAAAGAAGAAATGGAAAGAAAAACAGAGTGTGGAGAAAGAGGACACTAGATCACAAAATTTAAGGAGGAGCTCCAGACTTAAAGGGAAATTGAGAACAGTACAAACAAAAGGGCCCCACTTCATTGAATTATTAGGGGAAACACCGGAACAGCCTTCAGCTGGTCGTAGCCCACACCATACTCCTATTTCTCAGCTATATTTTGACATGAGTCCTTCGCGGCCAAATTTTGAGATCAATCCTTCTCAACTAGATTTTGGGGTCAGCCAAAGAAAGACTACAATTGAGATAGACCCAAACCAACAAGAGATGTATGATTATATTGAGTTGTTGGAGAAGACTGCCACAGATCCAGGCACTTCATCTACCCAACCTAATGCAACACAGGAAGCTTGTTGGGTCCCTATAATACTAGTGATTACCCCATTACTATGGTAGTTGTACGCCTTATTAATATTGTTGTGCCCCTATTGCCCCCATATTGTTATTACTGTGCCCCATAGAATCCCTCTATTGTTATTTTTGTGGCTTTATATTATTATTGTTAGGTCGGCTAGATTATATTGTGACTCCTTAGACTGTTATATATAGAAAGGAGGTTTTGTCATTTGAATCATCCAAGAATTGTTCATTTACGTAATGTAAAGGAGGTTGCCCCCTCGAAGAGGCTGAATTCTAAGGCGTTGATCTATCTTTTCTATCTTTTCTTGAGCTGATTTCATAACAGTGCACCAGATGAAGTTGCGCTAAGGATGCTGCACAATGGAGGAGGGTGCCACACATCCTAGCCCCAAAATAGCTGTTAGAGTTACTATAGCTGATTGGACTGAGAAAATCCCATGAGAAGGAGTGAGTAGGCAGCAATTAAGGAAAAAAATATTTGAAAATCTGCCGCCAAAGGTGCATTTATGACAAAGTTATGGACAAAACAGTCGGATTTGAACCTGAAAATCGCTATAAGTATGTCGTGTTGGTCTGCAAAGAAAAATTTTGTTGTTTTCGAATTTCTTGCCTGCATTGAGAAGATTGTGAGGTTTTCATCAAGCACCTAGGGCTAGTTCTGTATTCTGATACAGTGCGCCGAATTTCTATGGAGAGGATATCTAAGCCTATGAGTTCTGAAGCCACAGTGTCTGAGGCCCCAACTCCAGAAGCTGTGGGCATAGAAGCTACACCAACCGTGCCTATGGTGCCAAGGTCGCCTAGGAAAAAGTAGTCGGCGTCCAAGTCAAAGGAAAAAAAGTCAGTTGTGGAACCAGTGTGCCACTCGCTCAGGAAGATTCCATAGGAGGTACGACAAAAAGTAAAAATGGACAAGAAGAATCAACCTTTTGTTCCTCTAGATTTAAATGAAGAAGAACTCCGCTAGGCGATTGAGGAGTTAGATGCCAAGGATGCTGAGACCATCACTATGCTTCTGGCATACGTGCCTCCACAAAGAGGGCAGAAGAAGGTGACCAAAGACCCTGATTCCACCAAATTTTCAATTACTACACCACTACTCCCTAATGAAGTTCCTTTTGAGTGTACGCTCTTAGCACACGTTCCAACATTAAAGATGAAATATTGGGACCTCGCAAACTAGGCGATGTTCCCACATTTAGCGACAAATCAGTATATGACCTGCATATACTATGAAGATACAAGGGTCATGAAGCTGGAACCATTGAAATGGGTTCGTGGAGTTCAACTGGCGGGATTGTTGCACATGTTATTTGTACCCCACTTTCACAGCTCCAACATCAATACCGAATGTGTGCGATAGTTGTAAACATTAGTGCATGATGGGTGTTTATGGCTAGGTGAGCCTATCCACATCATGGATATGTTAATCCATTAGATTACTAAGCTACAATATAAGGGAGTAGACCCGACAAAGGAGTTTGTGGGAAAATCCATAGAAAAAAAAATTGCATACTACATAAAGACCGAATATGGGGTGGTAAAGGGAAAGTGCGGATATTCTATCCGCTCCATAACAGACCAAGTGGTGCAGTTTGCAGCACAAATCTTAGCCAACAAAATAATACGAAAGTGTCGTGCGAATGAAGTGCCTGTGCTGGTCATTTCGTTAACAATGCAGTGTGCAAACGAGCTCCAGTATAACTGGGCCCGGTATCTCTGTGAAGAATTTTTGGAAAAATGTTGCGAGGCGTAGGAGAAGAGCCAGTCATTCCACTATGCTTGACTCTTATTGTTAATTGTTTTGGTGGCATGGAAGCTCCCAGAGGAAAGTCAGTTCCCTCCGTTGAATGATACCCTCCCAGAGGCAGCGAAGTTTTCTTCGCTATGGAAGAAAAAAGATGTGGAGCGCGTTAAAGAATCCAATATTTTTTGGGTATTCATGGAAATGGACCTCCGAATGGATCTAAACCGGAGGCCAATATTATCTCCCACATTGTTTGAGAAGTTGAGACCCTTCGCAGACTTTAAGGCAGACTTTCACAATGTCTGGATCCACGTGCGGAAGGACCCTCAACAAGTATGGCACAAGCTGCCTTACTTAGTAGTTGACACAGATGTACAGGAAGTTGTGGGGGGATGGCCAGTAGGGTGGCGCGAGCCTACCTAGTTTGATGTCGGGATGAGCAAGGTAGGAGAAATCGCCTCTGCGCAGACCTCTGTTATGAAAAGGAATAAAGAACAAGACTAGGCAGTCGCATGGGAGAAGGCTACCTAGTAGAAGAAAAATGAAGTTGCTGCTAAGGTAGCTACGGAGAAAGAGCGAGCTACAAAGGAGCGTGCTGCTAAAGAGCAGGCTAAGAAGGAAAAACCAGATACCAAAGCCAGCAACATATCAACCTCGCAGTGCACTGATGAACATGAGCTATATGATCAAGGAGGCGATTGGGGGTGAGGAGGTGTACACCCACTTTAAATTCTAGAAGCACACCAAAGAAACAAAAAAATGTCTACGAAAGAAGCAAAAGTCAGATAAAAAGTCATAGGTGGACCCTCTCCTTCTAATCGAGGGAGATTTAGATGAAATCGTCGACAAATTTAGAGATACCATGTTAGAGCTATGTTCACACTTTGAACAGTAGTATATGCAGACACTAGGAAGTGTCCAGAAGGATTTGTGCAAGCTGCAGATCCAAGCCAGAAGGATCTAGGCGAGCGTTGGGCAAGCGAGCCATACTCAAGTGAGTGTGAGTGTTCCAGAAGTGGAACAAACCATGGACCTAAGGGTCATCCCTTTACCAGAAGGATCTTTACGGGCAGATAGCCAGGAAGACCACGCAACTCTAGAAAAGATCAAGGATCTTGGAATCAATGTGGCCACACTACCACTCCAGACCCTTCACGCGTTGCATTAGGGGGTCTCAGATGAGTTGCAGATCTCGGAGCAGCACACCTTTACGGTCCTCAGTGAGTGCAAAGTCAACAATGCACATATGTACGAGGAGAAGACATAGGCGCTAAAGGAGAAAGAGGCAATGCAAGCGCAAAGAACAAACCTTGAGTAAATAATCAAACAAGCCTGTCAAAAAGTTCCAGAATTGCATATCCCAGAGGATGCATAGGCTAAGATGAAAGTCAGAAAATTAGCATCGGTGGTGCACGATGCCAAATCTGAGGTTAGGCGAGTCAATTTTGAGTTCCAGATGAAGATATCTGAACTCCAACTCAAGCTTCAACCAAATACACTGCGAGAAGTTCAGGAACAAAAGGGTGTAGCTATAAAAGAATCCATGGGTCAACTAGATGTCACAGTCCAAGGTTGCGACCAACTATTCAATCAGGTAATGGGCCTATGGGATACATTACAAGAGGACCCTAAGCTGTAATAGTTGAACACAGAGATCAGGGAAGCGCAACAGAGATATGATAAAATCAATATGATTGTGTCGACATTAGCGCCAGTCCAACGCTTCATGCGCTTGCAGGAGGGTAAGGCGATTCTAGTGCAGATCTAGGAGTTACAAAAAAAGCATTCCCTGCTAAGAGACTGGCTTTAGCCTTGGATAGAGGAAGCCAACCAACTTTCACAGAACATTCATGAGAGGCTGAAGGCCATGCAGTAGACTCAAAGGACTACACAACTTGCAGTGGAGGGGCCAACCACAGAGAAATTGGTCTAGGAGGTACAACAAGCAGCAAAATAGAGCATCACAGAGCTTCACACATTAACCAAGGTAGTCAGTGAACTCCACCAGAAAGTGGAACAACCAACTAAGTGACTCGAGGGTGAGTCACAATCTTTGTGTTGGGGGCCTATTGGGATGGGGTCCCAAGGGTAGAATTGAAATAATTTAGTCACTTTTTGTAAAGAAATTTGTAAAAGATGTAAAGTCTCTGCGAAATGTGGATGCAGAGCGCATAGATAGATAGGAGTCAAAGGGGTCTTAGCCCCTTACTTTGTTCGGTTTTAAAGACTCACCCATGAGTTGGGGGCCATGGTATCGTATTCGCAAAGCTATAAATAGTTGAGTCATAATGAGTCTTAGATAACTCAACTTTGGATAGAGAAAATATAGAGAGATGAATGAAGGAATAATGTTGTAAGGGTTGGATAGACAGGAAGTTTTGTTCTTGTCAGTAGCGAAGGAAAGGTTCCGCAGCTGAGTGCGCGGAGGCCTAGAAGAGTCCATAGCTGAGTGCATGGACCCCTATAGCTGAGTGCATCGGGTGGTTGAAGTCTTTACTGAACTGATTATGATTAATAAAGACTGATTTTGGGTTGGAAATATTTGCATCTGTGATTTATCTGTTTATCTGTTTACGTCGCCTTGAATATTGTTTTTGTGAATTAATCTATCTTATCTATGTGAATTGGGTTAATTGAATATGTTTATGCTTAATAAGATGATTGAATGATGTATGTGAAGTTCTAGATCTAAACTAAGTCAGTTTCAGATAAGGAACATAGGTTTATGCGACGGGAGATCTAGATCCCAGAAACCATAGAAGACCTGTTCAGGTGCGCAAAAGTAGTAGACAGGCCTTGTTAGGACCTGATTAACGCAATTGACTGATTCTGCGAAGAGTTGAGGGAAACTAGGGCCAAATTAGGAGCTCTAGCGATATCAAAAGGATATATCTGTGCAGAAGTAGATCCAGGGTACTGAAAGACATCACACAAGTCTTTGGATGCAGAAACTTGGTTCTTGCATCCCCCAATACTGCTTCGGGTGAAATTGCATCTTGCGCTACGTGGTTGGTGCCGAAAGGGCCAGTAGTGAAGGGTTTTTTTGGTTCGTGCAACTAACCCTGAACCTGGGTCAGGACCCCTTAAGCACACACCAGTGGTCAACATCAATCATAATGTTGGCTTCTTATGTGCTGAGGTGTTTATTGAGGCCCTCAACGTGTGGATTTTTGGCCCTTCAATAGCTACAGTCTCGATCTGTGCAAAAATATGAGATCCCTCGGCCTTCTAATAGTGACCCAACTTCACCCTCTATGCAAATCTGGTAACAATGGTTAAATCATTTTCAGTGTTGGCTCCTTGAGTGTTAGGGCACTTATTATGGCCTCCGATGTGTGGCCCTTTGGTCCCTTTGGAATATTTTAATCGTGATCTCGTAGATTTGTTACCTTGACTGAGACAAAATTAAACCTCTTCCCTAAAACAACTCGATCCATGAGAAACTTGGCAGTACACTAACTTGACTGTGAAGAACATAGTATCTACCCCGAAAACAACCTGATCCTAAAGAAAATGACTAAGATGAGATGTGATCTCAATGAATGTTGATTTCTAAAGATCCATTGAGTTTTTATGAGCATATTTCGGTCTCTTAAACTTCAATAAATAATTTGGCAAATGTAAGGCTTACCCTTCTTCTGCAATGTAGAAAATTCTTTTTCAATTAACTGAAAAACCAACTAGGTTGATACCAAATACCACCAAAGATGGAGATGCTAACTAAAGTGAGAATAAATATCATTGAAGTTCCCTGCATGAAACCCTCAGGCTGTCAGGGTGCACAACTTTAATACCACTGTAAGATTCCAAACGATAAGAAATTTGATAGATCTAGAACATCTTAGTATTCTAATTTAAAATAAATTTCATCAAGAACAAGAACACGGAGAGGATCTAGAAATGCAACCCTTTTATTTATATTATTAGCTGAAAACAAAATACATTCTCATACAATAAAACTGGAACTCCTACAAATAACATGCATCACTGCTCGTGAAAACACTGATCTAAGACAATGAAGCTCAACTGTGGACCCTAGATGGATCCACTAGACAAATTCACCACGCGTTTTTTATCTCAGGATCAAAACTGGAACTAGCCAGACCAAGTTCTCAATAAAACACAATAGGATAGATAACTTAGAATGATCCAAATTCTTAGCTTCTATCCGTTTTATAGGCTTGATGAACTTCCTATTTTATTATTTTCCCTCAAAAACTAAGGGCAAATACCATGGGAAAATACCACGGTAAATACCATGGACTGATTCCATCCATTTTGACCAAATCAAGAAAGGGAATATTACAAGATGTGAGATTTGATGAGGGGAGGAGAAAGCCATGAGGAGCTCTCTAAAGAGAGAGACGATCACATCACCAGATGAGGAGCTTCTAGCTCCCACGTCACCAGATGAGGAGTTTCTAGCTCCCAAGGAGGAGCCTTAGTCATATTTACAGAGTTCGTCTTTTCCAGAGGGAAAGAGACCATTCTGGGAGGATGATGAGATGCAGAGAGTAGGTTGAGTGGAGGCACCCACTCACCTAGTGACTTCTAGGTGAGGGAGGACAAGGTTGGTTGATAGATTGGGGTCGGAAGCTCAAGAGCAAGTTGGAGTTCCTAGTTCCTCACACAAATAGTGCATATCACCAAATAGATACACAGGATACATGGCACTTTGTATCACAATATGGCACAGCTAAAATGTCAAATATTCTTGGATAAGTTCCCGGAAAAGACCTCTTTTCCAGTATAGTCATGTTTTGTAATCGGTATTGTACACCTTGTGTTTAGGTTAAGAGATAATTATAACAAGATTTTTTATGTACCAAGCCTAAGATTTTTTATGTACCAAGCCTAATTACAGTTGTGAATTCATTAAAAACAAATATAAATAGAAGTTTTGGCACGCCTCTAAAGGAAACTGCATAATTCATTGCCAAACTTAAAAGGAAATACAAGAGTACGCTTCGTTCCAATTTCTCTCAACAGGTTGTTTTGCATGGGCAGTTTGAGCAATAACTAGTCCATGCTACAAGTAACATGCCATCTTCACAGTAATACACAGTCGGGAATTCTTTCTTCCGATTGTGAATCTTATGAGTGTGGTTGCAATACTTTCGATGGCATTTTCTTTTGGAGGAGAACAATTTTTGGGACAAATTTATTGTGTTTGTTCTTTTTAGAAATTGCTCTATTTGCACGCTTTTGGAAGCATCTACAACATTATGTGGAAGGAACCAAATTGAATTCATCGCTGACAGTTTTCCAAAACTTGAGAGTATTTTCAGAGATTTTGTGGGTTCCTTCAAACACCATATTTTGTAATTCGATTTGTGGGTTCCTTCAAACTCCATTATGCTGGAATTCGATTTGTATTTTGACAATTTCCTCCCTGGAAGAGACTCAAAGAGATACATTCATTAGAGATGATCCATAAGCATTTTGTAAAGTTTCCCAGAAGTCCTTTTTCCAGTTCGCGAAAGTCATGGGTGAGCGCCTAAAATCTTTTAAATTATTGACATTGAAGTTATAAACAAGGAGGAATTTTTTAATTTTGCAGTCAAGCCATGAGACACACTTGGTTCGTGTGATATTTGGGATGGTGTTCGAGTAGCCTGTGGAACTATATGCTAAATTATGTATAACAACCATCAGATACCCTCTTTTATATTTTAAGCATATTTGAAGCAAGCGACTTAGAAGCATTTCTATCTAACTCTTCAATAAATGGAAAGGCGACATGCAGAGTCCATTGAATTTGGAGGAGAAAACTAAATTGTTCAATTAAATCGATGGTCGACAGTTTACCTCGTCCAAAATAAATCAATCCCACTAGCACTACATGTTCGAAAGATAAATGTGGAGTGATCCCAAATTCAACGGCTTTTATGCATTCCAACATCACCTCCTCTCTCTTCCGGGTGATCCCAGAGGCAGTTTTTTGTTTTAAGAAACGGCAGTGTTTTGTTGATGACTATGTGACAACTGAACCCACATGCTATCCACGTCAACCATTGCCTCCAATGACGCATGCGTTGAAATTATGAGTTTAATTAGAGGCTCGGAACATCATATTGTACAAACATGGGAAATAAGAGAGTTTTCGAAATATTATATATGTTATTTCTATAATGTATATAAAATTAAACAATAACATTGTAATTGTATCATGTCTAAAATTTTCCAAAAATAAAAAGAGGAGAAACAATTTTACAATGGTTTTAAAAGTCACTTTTTATAACTGATTAGATAGTTAGGTTTAGGAGGCAGGAATAAAAGTCAGAAATCAGTGATTGTGAAGACTTCGGAGTCAAAAAAAGACACAAGGCCATGTAAGAGAGGAGTCTCTCAAAAGCTCAATAATAGTAACCAGTTTTGATACCAGCATTGGGATGGTTGTGGTTGTTGTTTTCCTTCTTGTTTGTAGTAGTTCATTTATGTTGTTTGCCTCTTTTGAATGTTCTATGATGCAGCCAGTTGTCTCAATTTAATATTTCATGAATTTACTTGTTAGCACTCATGTAATTTAAATTTGACACCCTTGAAAATGTGCTCCATGTTCCATAAACTCACTCACAGTTGGTTTCATAAACTGTTCACAGGTTTTTCCACTAACATAAAATTATCTCTTATGCCCGTAATTCTTTCTACAGAGGTTTGAATTTACATTCTTAATCGCCTAAGCTTAAACCTTATACTTCTTTATTTTCTTTCTAAACCATTTCTTAGCTCAAAGATCTTGCAATCGTTAGTGTTTCTAGCCATTCTGGTTTCAAAGGCTAGGTTTTTGAATTAGAAGATTTGTTTCCGCTCTCATGGCCAATTCCTTCGGCCACTAATTTTAAAAACTTTTCATCAATCTAAAG
Source organism: Pinus taeda (assembly GCA_000404065.3). Classification (NCBI taxonomy): domain Eukaryota; kingdom Viridiplantae; phylum Streptophyta; class Pinopsida; order Pinales; family Pinaceae; genus Pinus; species Pinus taeda. Next base: position 65,428 of record APFE030677774.1, read on the forward strand.
ATATCTCGGGCATTGGTTCCTTTATAGTTAGGAACTGTATCCGAGAGTTACAACATCACTCATGACATAATTGATAGATTTTGAGCCATCTTCTTTTGAAGAGGCTATTCCGCAGCAGGTGTGGGTAGATTCCATGGTGGAGCAGTATGACTTCATCATGATGAACGATTCTTGGTAGGCTATTCCTAGATCTGAGGGAAAATCTGTTAATGTCTCCAGGTGGTCGTATAATGTGAAGCATGTAGCAGATGGAAGTATGGAGAAGTTTAAGGCTAGATTTGTGGCCAAGGGATTCTCTTAGATTGAGGGGATTAATTATGAAGATACATTTGCCCCAGCGGCAAGGTATTCATCTATCAAGACCATACTTGCTTTAGTTTGCAGATGGGGTGGAATATCCACTAAATCGATGTCAAGACTTCCTTCCTCAATGGATTGGTTGAGGAGGAGATCTACATTGAGCATCTTGAGGGGTTTGAGGTGTTCAAGAGAGACAAACATGTATGCAAGTTGAAGAGATCTCTATATGGGCTAAAGTAGGCTCCCCGAGCCTATTACACTGGCATAGATACTTATCTTAGAGAGTTGGACTTCACCTAGAGTAAATCAGATGCCAATCTCTACTATAGTATGGTAGATGGTGGTCTGCTCATTTTGGTACTCTGTGTGGATGATTTGATTCTAATAAGAGATGAAAAATTAATCAAAGACTACAAGGAGGACCTTTCCAACGCATTTCAGATGAAGGATATGGGTTTAATGCACTACTTCCTTGGCTTGGAGGTTTGGAAGGGAGATGGAGAGATATTTGTTGGACAAGGGAAGTACACCTCTGAGATCATTCAGATATTACAGTTGTAGGATTGCAAACTCATGGATACTCCTATAGTTACTAACTATAGGAAGGAGGATGCTTCCACAACGGAGGAAATAGATGGTATTATCTATAGACAGTTGATTACATCCTTGATGTATCTGGTGAACATAAGGCCTTATATTTGTTTTGTTGTGAACTAGTTGAGTTAGCACATGGTGGATCCCTTCAAGGTGTTATCACTCTGATAATTCCTTTGAAGTAATAAGAAAGAAAAACCAAAGGTAACCACAAACCACTTTTGGGGATCAGGACCTAGCCTTCCTGAAGCTCAGAGAGGGCTCTCTCTTTAAGATTTAACTTTGTTCTAGTTAAGATGATTTTAGGCTAGTTATCGCTTGCACTTAGGTTTTGTTTTGAAAATTTGGTGGTGGGATCACTTTACTTAGATGGACAGAGTTTTGGCTTATTCCATTGGGCTACAGAGTCAAATGTTTGACGAACAAGACTAGATTGGGTTCTAAAAACAGTGTCTACAGGGAAAGGTACATAAGTTACTGCAAATCTCAGAGGCTAAATGGTGAATGGCTTCAAATCGGAACCAGGGAGCAATTAAGGGTTCCCTAGGCCAGACTTTGGAAGAAATGAAAGAAGTGAAGTAGGATGGGAGAGCAATCAAGGATTCTCAGATCCGGGTATCAGAAGAAAACATGTAAATAAATTACTGTGCAAAATAGAGTGCAATTAAACAAGTTCTGTATGATATTTCCAGTTAATTTATTTAGATTTTAGAACATATTTAAGATTATGAAAACACAAAAGAAAGGGAACACAATAACACAAAGAAGTGCTTCACTGCAAATGCCTCATCTCATGAATCCTGTAGTGAAATGCTTTTATTACTTCCTCCAGTCTGTTGATTTGAAAATAGTACAATCACCCTTAGGTTCAAGATCACAATAACTCTACAAATGTAAAATAATCCACCCTAATACTTCGAATTTTGAAGTATTTATACAAAAATTTTATTACAAAATATCTCAAACTAATTTGAGAATTAATTTAGGAAAGGAAAATATCTTCTTGCAAGAAGATAGAGACAATTATTGAACTATTTCATGTTGTCCCTATTATTTTGGTTCTATTGGCTGTTATGCTTTGATTTTTAGCCCTTTATGCTGACAGGTTGTTTGGCTTTCACGCTAGATAGTCTGTTTGACTTTCATCTTTCATCTGATACACTTTGACTGTGTTGGCCTGTCTTCATCCTTTTATCATGCTCATTTACTTTTTACTGTACACTTATAATTTACTGTGTTTTTACTACAGTAAATCATTCAGTTTTTTCTATGTTTCTTCATCTAGTAACTAGATGTTGAGCATTTTCCTATATATCTCATCAGCCTCTGTATATTTTGAAAAAGTAGGCTTATTGATAAATAAGTGTTTCACCTCATGCTGGAGGTAAAACAAATTTTCAAAAGTCTGGTATAATACTCTGCCAGTTGGTATACCACTCATTGATGAGGTATTTGCTTGTTCTTTGGCCACTTCCTTGATTTTCTTGTTGTAGTCCTCTTGTGTCATCAATTTATCATTTATGACTAAGGGACTAGGTAGTCCCTTTTCTCTCAAAAGCTCATAAAAATCTCATCAAAGAACATGAAAATTTGAACAAGAAAATTGATAAGCTTGAAATAAAGAACATCTTGATCTCTAAACAAGCTTACAAGTGGCTCAATGAAAAGAACACATGGAAATACAAATATGAGAGACAGAAGGTGATGGTTACCATATACAAGGAAGGAAGATATGAAGGTATTGATTGTCTTATACAGGCATCACAATAGGATGCTACAAGTACAGGTACAGGTTCAGCAGTGACATTAGCACTCAAAAGATCAAAGAGAAGAAAGCAAGCGTGAGGACATGCTTGAAGATCAGCAAGGGGGAGATGTTGGCCCTCAATTTTGGTCAATTTTGCTTATTAAAAATCCACTTAATTTCCATCATATTCCACCTTACATCATCCATATATGTCTTATTTTGACCTTATTATGCATATTTAGATAAGTAAATTATGTTTTTCAAGTTTTAGATATTTTTGCAAAATTTGGGTTTTAAAAGTATTTTTTAACAGAACTGAAAATTCCCATAATAGCTCCATTGAAGTGATATATGCAGGACACCTAGGAGTGAGCTGAATACATATTTGGAAAGTTTAGGAACCACGGATAGATGAACAACTATTGCCTAGGTCAAAATGAGCAAATACATGCCCGGTCAACGTTGGTCAAACTTGACCTGTCACCCAGAAATCCCTATTAAAAGGCTGCAGTTTTAGGATTTTTTTGAATTTTTCTATATTTCTTGTAACTAATAGATGGCTTCGACCTGATGAAGTGGGATAACATTAATGATGGCTGTTTCAGACTTTTTAGCTTATATGGTTTTTATTTTTTCTATTTAAAGAGATGCATTCATAGTTAGGTATGTAGAAAAACTTATTATTTTGAGATAATTGAGGACAGAGCTTTTGTTTCATGATTTCTTTGTGTTTTTTGGAGTGAATGAGTTGTTGTAGCTGAGTATTTTAGTAGTGTACCAGCAAGGTTGGAGGGCCCCCATACCAAGCTAAGTACACTTTGTTGTATGATGTTCATATCATTGGATATGATAATTCTCCATGTTGTTTATATTCATTTGTTGTAAAAATTTGTAAATATATTTAATGTCAATTTATTTTATGGAATGTGTTAAGTGATTGATTCCTTTTAGTGATGAGCTTGAATGTGGAAGGACAACTAGGTCTCTTTAAAAGAGCCTCTTCTCTGTGAGTTAAGACTAAGATTGAACAAGATTCACTTCTTTCAAGCTTTCTTAGATTAAGTTCTTATGCTTTCATTACATTCTTTTGTGCTTACTTAGATATTAACAATGTCATTATATAATTGTTGAGGGAGGACAACAAAGTCTCTTTAAAAGAGCCTCTTCCTTGTTTTTCTAAAATAGTCTAATTTCATTGACCAATAATGCATGCTTTTATGAGTTAAACTTAAATATTTTTGCTTAGTTATGTAGAATGATTTATACTTGTAATATGCACTTATGTTCTCATAACTACTTTCTAAATTAGTTCTTATCCAAAAATCCATAAATTGTGGTTTGATTCTAAGATTACCAACCTGGATTGATAGTAAAATACATGTCTTAATTTACACAATAAATTGAGCTGACATGTACCCACAAGGGTTACAAGGGAGTCCAACAAGTATGACCACCTCTTGTAGTTCCTGCATGCATGCCTCCCCAAATATGAAAGTTTATGTGCTTAATGACAGATCTTGTGGTTTAAAGACGTTAAAACAAGTCTCTAGCCTAAAAAACAAATTTATGAAAATTGGAGGTACAACTTGCCGTATAAAGTTATTTGATACCACTTGTTATGATCTTGACCTACAAGAAATCAAAATCACCAGAAACATGAAGAAATATAGCTTAGAACACAAAATCATCACATAAAATCAGAAAAACTGCAAAGTATTTTATTATTCAGAAATGGATTCAATGTTCACTTGCCTCTTCGAGGGGGCAACCTCCAACAACGCAGAGCTCAATTAAAATAAGACTCGATGATATTTCCCTTACTAACTAAGACTATTTATAGCTAAATGACATCCAAAACCCTAACTACTAGTGTTCCCTTACATAACACAGGTTAACCACTTTATTTATTAACTATGGCCTGTTTACAACTAATTGTGGTCCCTTTTCTCTAATGCGGGTCAACCACTTACAAATATTAATGCAGTCTTTATTGACTCTCTAACTAACTATGACTCTGACTCTTCCCATTGGGGTTATTATATAAATAGATGGGCTAGGGTTGGACCCTAATACAGCTACAACCCCCTAATCTCATTTACCAACTCCTATAGGAAAGGAGATCCCACCCCCTCACTGAAGACAACGCCCAAAACCTCGTGGACTACATTTTGTAATATTTCATATTGGATCCACTATCTCAAATACACATCAAAACATGCACGCCACCTTTCATCAAATTTTCACACTAGACCTGTTAGAGTCGGTCTTGTCAGTCCTCCGTCAGAGATCAAAACTCTTTCTTGCATTTCATTTTTAGGTGTCTCGCTCCATTCACTCAGCTGCATTCCGCTAGGGGCATGCCATAATCTGATGGAAAAGGTCTTGTTAGTCAGTTCCCCTCATGTCTGGCACCTACTGGCTTAGGTCTTTTGTCAATGTTCACTAAAGTCCATGATAGTCAATGTTCGATCTTTTAATGGACAAGAGTCATTTTCAGTCATTAGGTTTAGGGATTAGTCAATTTGGTTTTCAACCATGTCCAATAAAGCCATGCAGGCTAGAGGGAGGCCCTTACAAAGTTGTGATTCAAAGATTGTCATCGTCATGTTGACAGATTACGACTGTTCTTCAAAACTCTGTTTTGAAGAAAAGTCAAATAGTGTGTCATTTGTGATAATTTTCAAAAAAGTCTCCAGTTGATTTCTTCAGGTGCAGTCATGGTTTCCTTGGCCAAATGCCATGTCATGCGACCCCTGCAAAAAGTGCCGAAAATTTCATCATTCTAGCTAAAAAATTCAAAGGAAAAAGTGAAATTCAGTGTTGAATTAAATCAGGAAAAAGTACCAAAACAAGACATTAGAAAAGTGGGTTTTGAAGAAGAAAAAATTAAACCCATAACTCCAAATTCCTTTATATACAAGTTTCCACAAGCAACAAAATCATTGTGCACACCAAGGTCATAGAGAAACATAGCAAAGTGATTGAGAGTGCAAAGCACGCGTTTGGAGTGAGTTTGGAGTCGTTTTCAGGAGCGCAATGCACCAACAGAGGGGCGCGGCGCACACACAGAGCGCGATGCACTGGGTTTGCTGCATGGCGCACACCCACAAAGGCCCAAAATCATGCCAAATTTGCATCAAATCAACTGTGAAACCCTTCAAATCGACAGATATCACAACAACACCTAGTTTCACTACCATCATCAAAGGGCAGTCCAAGCACATTACACATACAACAGTCATGGCATCTAAGCACTCATCAGAGTATGAAATGGAGACCCAAAGTGATTCATCCTCGGAATAACAGGCTCCCTAGAGACATCACAAAAGTGGCAAACATGTTAGGGATGAGCCAACTACCCTCACAGAATTGCAGGCCTGCCCTCTTACTATGTCATGTTTCCAGCATCTATCATGTTTTGAGTTTTGTCAAAGGGTGGCTAATGTTTGAGTTCATCATGAGTTGACCTGTCTTTTTGTGCTTGACTTACATGGAGGTCACTCTATCTTGGCCGGGGTCACCTTCACACTGACACCTGAAACTGTCTCATTAGCAACCGGCATACCAAATGTTGGAGAACAGTGGCACAAGAAATAGAAGGTTGATAGGCAGCATTATGAGCCTTACATTAAGGCCAATTTCTTGAGGCAGCTCCAAAGAGTCTTTCCATTCAGATATTTGAAAGATGAATATGCTCCACTCATGAAATTGATCATGAAATACTTCAGCTGTGAGGGGAGGTTCTCTCGTCTATATGCCTATCACATCAGGTTGCTTATGCACTTTACTAGGGTACGGATGATGAACATCCCATATTTCATTTGCAGGAACATAGAGAGGATGAACACCTTCATGCAGCACAAGACCCCTCAACAACAACTTAAACAGTGTTTATCACTTTGCTCTTATTAAGATTTTGGTGGATCATCAGTTGGGATTGCAGGGCATTACTTGGGATGACTTCATCTCCCGTGACCTCTTCAACACTTCACAAGTATTATCAGAGGTTGAACATGAGATAGGTGGTCCTTCTCATCAGTACGAGTGCCATGAGACCACTACTATTCCAGTATTCATCACCTATGAGAGAGGCAATAGGCATTTGTTTGCAGCAGCAAAGCGAGTGTTATCTCCACCCGGGGTGGAAAGGGCCTCGCTTCCGACATCGGAAACATAGGTACAGGACAAGGGCAAGAAGCCCATGCATGACGAGGGGCCAACAGGTGAACAAGAGGCCGACTTCATCCTCATTCAGGATGATGATACAGATGTGGAGAGTGCCAAACTTAGGAGGACCATCCAGGAGTAGAAAATGGAGATCTAAGACTTGTCACTCAATTTGGAGAGGGCCAAATGGATTGTCAGGTATTTGGAGCAGAGGAACAAACAGCTCGAGGACCAGCATGAGATCATGGAGCTGCAAAACATCCGTGAGAATCGCCAAGCTGCCCAACATACGAGGATTGAGCTCACTCCATTAGAGTAAGAGATTAACAATGACTGAGAGTCTTGGCTCGAGCGTATCAACATCCACCTTGAGAGACTGCTGGAGAAGGCCGACAAGGACAAAACCATATTGAGGTGGATGGTTTATCACTACAGGGCGCAGAATATGAGTTCAAAGGCTTGGATAAGGAGTTTGAAGGCGAAATTGAGCAAAGCGAAAAAAAGGAAAAAGAGGCAAAAAGAGCAAGATCGGCTTTGAATCTTGGCTAAAGCCTCTGTGGCCTAGCATAGCACTTCATAGAGGATCTCCAGCCCAAATTTCAAAAAAATTGGGACAATTTTGGTCACATGACAAATTTTTGGGCACAACACAGGTTTTTTCTCCCTGGGCTTAGGATTGGGAGCTCCAAATCACAAATGGTTTGCATTTTTGGATTTAGCATGAAAAATCATGCCTGCTGGTGCATGGACAAGAAGTTTGGGCAAGTTTTGAGTCCCCAGGAGGTCAAAAACACTCAAAAAATGACCTCTCTGCCCCTATTTTGACACACAGGAAGTAGTCTTGGGAGAATGAAGTTTTGGAGGGGAAAATGAGCACCAAATTCAGAAATTCCACTTGGGTTGGAAAGTAGACAGGCAGGTCTTTCCAACAAACACACTTGGGCAAAATTTGGACTCCAGCAGGTAGCTCAAAACAGCCTCCAAAGTGGCGCGGTGCATATAGAGAAAAAGGCCAAAATCACTTTCGCTTCGCGACATTTCGATTCGCGAATTTATCCAAGTGGGCTTGCTCAATTACACTATATTTTTCTCGGCAACTAAGGCAATGTTTAAAAAATATTTTCACTAAAGGTGGGCTCCTATCCAAGTGGCAAAGGAAGGCGAGTAGTCACCCAAGCCATTTGTCATTTTTGTAACGTTGCACCTGTAACTAATGGTTGGCTTTCCATTTCCAGTTTGTAATCATTTGAAAAACTCCCCAGCTGTGGGTCGTTCTATTTCCCAATGGCATAGTCTATTTATTGTATGCAAACCATTTGCAAAGGGTTGGTTGGAATTTCTGGGAGCAGTGGGAGAGAAAAATCAGCTCTGCACTGCACATTTTGGCCAGGGAATTAATAAAATGATGCAGCTTTGATTCATGAGATTCATGTGGTATGATGTTTAGCAGATGTTTCTTCTTTCTGTTTCATATGTGTATTTTTTAGGTTTTATACAATCCATTCATAACCATTTCCAGTTGAATGCTTTAAAGTAAGAAAGGCGGAATCCAGCTCACTGCTCTACCTCGGTAAGGTATTCATGATGTATGTTTATTCTTCTGTTTGAAAAGGATTCATCTGCTATGCCCTTTTCAACCTCTTAACAGTCTTTCCATTCCATATTACTTCAATCTTACTGCTAAACCTCCTGCCTATCTTGCCTCACGAAATATTCTGTGTCCTTGATTTAATTTCCTAGCTTAGGTGTTCCTTTGGTCCCTTACAACCCAGAAAATTGAGTCATTCAAAAATTGCCTTTTCCACATCTATTTACTAGCCTAAAATCACTATTTCATTTTGAGTCATCTCAGACTTTATTGTGTATTTTTACTGAGTGTGACCCGAAGAGAGCCCTCCCTGTTCTGGTAGGGCTAGCTAACAGACTGAGCGTGGTTTGTGGTTACCCTGAATTTTGCCTTCCTTCAGCCTAAGGCAAATTTAGGTGCTAACAAGACCCACACCCAACATTATGCTCAATACCAAGATACCAATCAACCAATTGTTGATACTAATCAAATAATCACATTATCATTAATACATAACTAATATGCAACCATTACAAACCTTTATTAAAGTTAACTCGGAATATCTACATGACTATTCTGAAGCATATCCACATACATATCTCAAATCACTAAATATTGAAACACTATCAAACTGAATCATTGTATCAACCACTAAATCATTGAAATATTGAGTCATATTAGCAACTAATTGAAAATGTACAATTATTGAAACATTGATTACCCAATCACAGTTTTCCAACGTCATCATTGATCAATATACCAAGCCACAACCAAATCAATCCAATCCACACTGTCAAATACATACCATTCTTATCAAGACATCATTAATGAACAACAACAAATAATATAGACTTGATTAACTGTCATCACCCAACAACATTACAAACCTTGATCAAATTCAACAAAAAATATATATGTAATTGTTATTAAGGGGATCTGCATATACACGCACTTCCTGTGCTTAAAACTCGCATACAAATTTCAATATATTGAATTCCAAAACATCTTGGCAAGTCATTCTTTTTGTACAAGGCAAACCTCAACGCATGCATCAATCAGTAGCTCAAAAATTGTTTAAACAACTTAGATTAAGCAGAAATCTAAATAATATTAACTCAAAATGTATACATGACTAATCTGAAGCATATCTACATATGTATGCGATATTTCATAAGAAAACCTGCGTACATATCTTAAATTATTGAATCAAATATTCGATGCAAATCACAACACATGTCAAACCCAAATCTTTACACACATACTGTCAAAACCTATAGATCTCAACAAATATATATTATAGTTCCACCATAATCACATATCCTACATTGTTAGTTACTTAGACAAGCAAATAAGACAAGAATATATTCAATACATCTTCGAATCTTTTCAATTTGAGCCTTCTCCTATCTCGTTGGTGCACACGTGTTCTAGCACAGATTACACATGAATAATCTATTGCATTTCAAAATAGCTTCTTGATCTCCTTCTCCTTATATAGTTTTTTTCCTTTCCAATACCTGCAATAAAATCCTTCTTTACCACTCTTTTATGATAATCTGCAAGTAATTTGTCCACCATGTTTGACATCCGGTAGAAATCCTCGTGGAGTGCATCTTCATTCTCTACATAAACATCTTCATTCCCCATTTTCTTTCTTCAAGTTGAACGTCTAATCTCATGGTTGAAAGTCTTAATTTTCCCTTCACCCTCTTTGAGCTTATGGAGTGCCTCTTCATTCTCTTCACAAACATCTTCATTTTCCATTTCATTTCTTCGAGTTTCACGTCTAATCTCATGATTGAAAGTCTTAATTTTCCCTTCACCCTCTTTGATCTTGGCTTTGGTAAGCATCCGCCATCACAATTCACGTCAAAGAAGACCACTCTGATACCAACATGATCCAGGATCTCTACTTCAATGAATTTAAAGTGAATTGCATAAAGAATATGAAATAACCATAAGTTCAACACACATGAGGAAGAAACACATGAAGAAATGAAAATATAGACAAATGAATCAGAAGTTAATAATAGAGTTCACCCACAATGTGTGAGTTATATCTTTGGGCTCCGCTCAACTTTATAGATGCTTCATTAGATGCTCTTTGATAAGGCTTTTCCTTGTCGATACAAGGATTGAACTCTCACTCATGTAGCAATGTCTCTCCTACATAGAGACATTCTCCTTCAACAATACAAAAGGAATGAATTCTAAAAGATAAGTGGTAAAAATTGTTCTCCATTTCTCCAAGTTAAAGGGGCTAAACTCTCACATAAAGTGGAAAAATTCCTCTTTGAATCGTATGCTTAGACCCAAGCATATATGAAAATACATGTTCTCCCTTTTACAAATCTTGAAAGGGGAAATCAGCAACAAATGAGACTTACATTGGTTTCCATGCCAAAATGCTCAATCAACTGCTTAAAACTTAGCAAACACAACACTAGCAAGTTCATCTCATCATTTTATAACTTTTGACTATAAATATGACCAAATTCTAAAAAGTGCATTTTTGTCTCAAACTTCATGCCAAGCATTAATGGCACATGTGGGCTTCATCCATGAGCCCCTAGAACTACTACTCGGATCTATATTTTATCTACACCTGTGTACTGATCTTGAAAAAATGTGAAAAATGACTATAAACTTCATATGGTTCTAAAACCATTAGCTTAAGACACTTCTGAGAATCTCTACCTCGTAGACTGTACCATAACAACTAATAATATTCTTGGAATATTCCCTTGGAATATTTCCTTAAAATCATGCCCAAACTTGGCATAGGTCCCCTTGGCTCATATTGCCATGATGATATGTGAGTTCCTTGATTCAACTATCTTCAAATATCCCCTAATAAAAAATAGAAAAACATAGCTTCAAATATCCCCTAATAAAAAATAGAAAAACATAATAAAATAACCCTTCAATATTGCTTCACAACTCCTTGGTTCATGAGGCATGAACCTCTTCAAATGATCCTCAACACGTTTGAATTCTTCTCTTGATATGCATCGAGTTACTTTGCCAAATTGAGGGAGGAGACAAGCTATTTATAGTTATCTTGACCCCTGAAATCAGGGTTAACTTGAAATTGGTTGAGCCAACTTGCGTTTTGGCAAGGAAATCAATATATGCATTTCAAAAATTCATGTCCTCAACTGTGAGGAGTTAGGAGGTATGCCACCTACCATTGGAAAGGTATCGATGAGCACTATGAGATGGTGTAAACCATTCTTGTGTTTGCATTGATTGTTTCACCAAAATATTGATTTACATTAGGGTTTGATTCTGACTTCAAGGCCACCCTTAACCATTGTTTTGACATGAGTGACAATACCTCAACAATATGGTTGTACTAGTGTTATGTTCATAAATTAAAGATCTTGACATATTCTAGTTTTTACATCTACATCAATGAACGGAATTTTAAATATTAACTAGGTTGCATCTCTAAATCAATGTTTATCTTTTCACGTTTACCTAGTACAATTATGGAATTACCATGCAAATTGTGAAATAACAAATGGCGGCATGTGAGTACATGTTTACATTTTCACATTTACCTAATACAATTAAAATGAATAATTCTACTAGTTATTAAATACTATGAGACAAAAACTAAAATTCACCTTTAAAAATATTTTAAAACTAAAATGATTTTGAAATTTTTAATTTAATTTATGAAATGTCCAGATTTTTTAATTTATTTTAAGTGCTTTATTTTACATGTAAACTGTGCCTTATTTTACATTTAAACGTCATTGACTGACTTTAAATAAGAGTTTCTGGTTTTAGTCCTGAGCAATGAGATTTTTTTAACTAATTTTATGGACTTTTCTACTTATTTATCAAAATTTTGAGATTTATTTTTAGCGAAGAGAGACTCTTGTTAGTGATATTGTTTTTGATTAATTTTATGTTAGTATGGTCTTGTGCCACCAATACTTTGTGATTACTTTTATTAAAATTTGTTTTTGTTTTTTTGATAATAAGAAAATCGACATTCAGCATCATTGCTTATTTGTTTATTCAATATTTGAACAGAGTCCAAAATTGAATTATTTAAACTGTGACTTTAAAAAAAACACAGTTCAAGATTGAATAAACAAATAAGATTGAATTATGGCTACAATAAGAGTTTTTGATTTTAGTCATAAGCAATGAGATGTTTTTAACTAATTTTATGGACTTTTCTACTTATTTATCAAAATTTTGAGATTTATTTATCCCAATTAATGTGATTTTCTGAGTGCGGTCTGAGTATTGTTTTCTTATTCAACTTCGAACAGAAAACAAGTGTTTTTGGAAAATGAAGGGACGAGATCTAGAAAAGATGGTTAATGTGATTTTATGCGAGTGCTACCATAAAGATTTGATTATCTCGTTTATCTTTGATTATCTGAGTGAGTGCGGTCTGAGTATTGTTTTCTTACTTTCTTGAAAAATCGGTATTTGCCATCATTGTTTATTCCAACTTCACAGAGAAAACCAAATTGTTCCAACCTCTTTTAATTTTTATTCCAACTCACAGCATTTCATGGACACATTATGAATAAGAATAAAGATCCCCTATACCACAATCACATTATTTGAAAAATTTATCATAATTAATGTAATTTTCTGAGTGCGGTTTGAGTAATGTTTTCTTATTCAAACTTCGAACAGAAAACAAGTGTTTTTTGAAAATGAAGGGACGAGATCTAGAAAAGATGGTTAATGTGATTTTCTTATTTATGTGAGTGCTGCCATAAAGATTTGATTATCTCGTTTATCTTTGATTATCTGAGTGAGTGCGGTCTGAGTATTGTTTTCTTACTTTCTTGAAAAATCGGTATTTGCCATCATTGTTTATTCCAACTTCACAGAGAAAACCAAATTATTCCAACCTCTTTTAATTTTCTGAGTGCTGTCTGAGTATTATCCCAATTAATGTGATTTTCTGAGTGCGGTCTGAGTATTGTCTTCTTATTCAAACAAGGGACGAGATCTCGAAAAGATGGTTAATGTGATTTTCTTATTTATGTGAGTGCTGCCATAAAGATTTGATTATCTCGTTTATCTTTGATTATCTGAGTGAGTGCGGTCTGAGTATTGTTTATCTTTGATTATCTGAGTGAGTGCGGTCTGAGTATTGTTTTTTTATTGTTTGATTATCTGAGTGAGTGCGGTCTGAGTGAGTGCTGCCATATAGGTACACAAAGAAACTCCATTTTCTGTCCCGAGTATTGTTTTCTTACTTTCCCGAAGAATCGTTATTTGCCATCATTGTTTGAATGTATGTATCAGACATCATTGTTTATTCCAACTTCGTTTAAATTACTTTAATGTTTTAAGTAATATTGACTTGGAGCGCGGACTTTTTGGACACTCATTCTACCCAATGGGGAATGCAAATGCTGGGGATTAATTTTAATCTGACTGCGTTTCCTCTTTGCAAAATGAAGAAACCCGAAGATATCGGAAATAATTGATTCTCTTCACTCAATGCAGCAGCTATATAGCTACTACATTACCAAACTCCATTTTCTCATCAGAAACCGTTCTTTCTCTCACGCAAGAGATGCAGATTATCATAATGCTTCTCCTCGCCACCCTTTCTTTCATTCTCTTTCTCAATCCTCCTTTTGCCTTTTCGACACCCATCGCCCATTTCCCTCGCCATCCTCCTCGTCTCACCAATGCTTCCGATCAACACGCTCTGCTTGCATTCAAGTCTGCAATCACATATGATCCCTCCCAGTCCTTAACCACGTCTTGGATGCCGAATGTTTCATTCTGCCACTGGACGGGCATCATATGCAGCAGGCGCAGGCAGAGAGTCGTTTCCCTCAATGTTTCGCACATGGGATTACAAGGTACAATCTCTCCCCTTCTCGCCAATCTCTCCTTTCTTAGAGTACTCAGCCTTCGCAATAACAGTTTCCACGGTCAAATTCCCTATCAATTGGGAACCCTCTCTCGCTTAAGGATGCTTCGCCTGTCTCAGAATCAACTCCAGGGTTCCATTCCGCCCACTCTCGGTAGCTGCCGCAGTTTACGGAACTTGACTCTCTCCTATAACAATCTTACAGGAAACATTCCCCCACAACTATGTGTTCTCCCGAAGCTACTGACCATGGCCTTGGGAGCTAACAATTTGACGGGAACAATCCCGGACTGCTTGGGAAACATATCCTCTTTGCAGTACTTAGAATTGGGTAGAAACAACCTTCACGGCAGTGTTCCTTCCGGATTGGGTATGCTAACCCAGCTTAGCGTTCTTGTTCTGTTTGAGAACCATCTGACGGGACGCATTCCGTCTTCGTTGTCCAACTGCACCAATCTTGAAGCATTGGATATAACTTTTAACCAATTAGTTGGCCACATTCCGTTGGAGTTGTGTACCAAGAAGACCGCCCAGTTAAAGGACCTCTATCTGTCTCATAATCCGCTGAGTGGCAGCGTTCCTTCATCCCTCTTCAATTGTACCAAGTTACAATCGATTTCCTTAACAGGGAACCAGCTCAGCGGAATAGTGCCTATGGAGTTGGGTAAATTGACACATCTCCAGCGGCTTTTGTTGGGCGACAATTACCTTATTAGCGGCAACACCACGACATGCCCGATTCTAACAGCTCTCAGTAACTGTTCCGATCTACAATTTGTAGACTTATCTGATAATAACTTCACTGGGCAATTGCCATTTTCTATAGGCCACCTCTCTACAGAACTCTACTACTTAGACTTGGGTATCAACGAATTAGCTGGAGAAATACCTCCTGGTATTGGAAATTTAAGTAGCTTAACATTCCTTAGTTTAAAAGATAATTCTTTTACAGGGTCAATCCCATCTTCAGTTATCATGCTTCAGAAGTTGGAGAGGTTATATATGGATTCCAATAATTTACAAGGAAACATTCCAATGGAAATTGGGCAGCTAAAGAGCTTAGGTCTATTACATCTTTTTGGAAATAATTTCTCTGGAAGAATCCCTGATTTTGTGGCCAACCTCCAGCAATTAAGATATTTAGATCTTAATCATAACCAGTTATCAGGAGATATAAATGCAAATTTAGGGAAATGTGTGAACTTACTACTGCTAGATCTATCATACAACAAGCTTAGTGGGCACATACCTCAAGAGCTTGCAGGCCTTGCAAATTTAGCCTTCTATTTCAACTTGTCAAACAATTTATTAAGTGGCCATGTGCCTTTAGAACTAGGAAAGTTCAATAAGCTTCAAGCCATAGATATTTCTGCAAATCAAATAACTGGCTACATTCCGAGTATCCTAGGAAGCTGCAAAGAAGTAGCATATCTGAATCTTTCTTACAATGCACTTGAAGGTCCAATTCCAGTGTCAATCAGTGAACTTCTAAGTCTTCAAGACCTAGATCTCTCCTCCAACAATTTGTCAGGTGGAATACCTATATCACTAGCAAATCTGGCAATGCTTCATCACTTGAATTTTTCTTTTAACAAGTTGTCAGGGGAAGTCCCTAAAGAAGGAGTTTTCAAAAAGATTGGCGCCACAGCATTTATGGGAAATCTTGGTCTATGTGGACCTTGGGTAAATCTACCACCATGCTATGCTCATAAACATAAAAGTGTTTTGAATCTCAAAAGAGTTGTCATACCGGTTGTTGTTGTAGCAATTGTTGTATTGTGTTTGTTTCTTGCAATCTTGTGGAGAAAGAATTGTAGGAGAAATATTCAGAGAGAGACTGGTCCATCATTAAATGTGGGGCATCAAAGAATCTCCTATGCAGAGCTCGTCATTGCAACAAATGAATTTAGTGATGCAAACTTGTTAGGAATTGGTAGTTTTGGAAAAGTGTACAAAGGGATTTTGAATGACGGCACAATGGTTGCTGTGAAGCTTCTCAATCTACAAAATGAAGGGGCTCAAAAGAGTTTTGATAGAGAATGCAAAGTTTTGGGTAGAGTTAGACACCGGAATTTGATTCGGGTCATAACTTGCTATTCAGATCTCCAAATCAAAGCTTTGATATTTCCATTAATGCCAAAAGGAAGCCTAGAAAAGTGGTTATATCCTGATGATGGAGAACAAAGTTGTTTGAATTTGATTCAAAGGTTGAATATAGCAATAGATATAGCCCAAGGCATGACATATCTCCATCATCATTGCTTTGTGCAAGTGATTCATTGTGATTTGAAACCCAACAATGTGTTGTTGGGTGAAGATATGACTGCATATTTAATAGACTTTGGCATTGCTACTACATGTTTTGCAAATAATGAAGATGGAGCTCTCACTTCCACAAACGCACTCAAAGGATCCACTGGGTACATTCCTCCAGGTATTATTTAAACTATATCCCATATGAAGCAATCTTATGATTTTCTTATGTTTACTTAACATTTTCAATTAAATTAAAAAACTTAAGATGAGGATCTATGAATGCAGAATATGGAGTGGGAGGACAAGTTACAACCAAAGGTGATGTTTATAGCTATGGAATAGTGCTATTGGAAATGCTCACTAGAAAGAAGCCCACCCATGACATGTTTGTAGAAGGAATGACATTGCACAAATGGGTGGGTAGTAGTTTTCCAAACCAAGTACAAGAAGTGGTGGACATGGGTCTATTAACGAGGACTAGTAGATGCATTGAAGAAGATAAAGATCTCAGTTGTCTCAATGCACTGATAAATGTGGGTTTGCTTTGCACAAATGAATCTCCTCAAGGACGACCTACAATGATGGACATTCTAGGCACATTGCAAAACATCAAAGACACTTTTTTGAGCACTACCATTCCCAAATTCCAATCAAATCTAACACATTTGTTGGGTAGTACAAGTGCTACTAACAACAACATTTGTGAAAGTCAAAGTTCTTCCACATTTTAGTCTATTGTAACAAAGTAGTGGTTATATGCTTCTCTGTACATAAATCTTTGTTGGTGATTGCAGATAAATGTTTTATTATTGATTGCATGTAAATGTAAACAATAGAGTTATATCTACTCATGGGTGGTGTTTTGGAAATGTGTTTACGATTATAATTTATTATTCTATTTTTAAAAAACAATTATATTCAATATCCTTTAAATCTATATGAATGTGTGACACTCTTATGATATTAAATACAAGCAATACAAGCAGAATTTTGTATTTGTTATGTTTTTTAGTTTTTATACCACTCTTTACAAATAAGGGTAGAAAATTCTATCTTTCACCTTTAAAACTTGTCATAACCTACCTAAATGATACTACGATTTAATTTAAAGGAACCAGAAAAGTTAATTAACACGCATCTTTGACAATTCAGACGAGCTTTAACTTTAAGTAATCATAGTTCACAAATTCTATCTTGGCCCATCTTGAGAACTTTATTGTCATAACAGCTCCGAGGAAAACATATAGCTTTTCTATCTTTAAATAAATTAGTAAATCTCATTTCTGTGAAGAAGTCAGGATTTTCTATCTAAAAGCATGGTGTAGAAGTCAGGATTCTGTAGCTAAATGTTGCGATGATGTTTACAACAACCAGAGTTTTTAGTTTTTCAGAGGAGCATCTTTGTGACTAACAGGCCGCTATATCTACAATTCCCCCAACTTTAAATGCACTGTCCGCTTCCATTGCGAGATTCTTTTAAATGCAATTTCCAACCTTCACTGCGCCTTCAAAATCTCCAAGGTGGATAGCGGCAAAGAGGTCCATTTCTCTCTGCGCATTTCTACTCACAACTTATTTTGTTTTTCTTGAAGCAGATTCTGTTAGTTAAGGAAGGGGCATGCAGCAATGGTGGTTATTGAAACGACTTGTTATTGAAAGCAGATTGTACAGAGAAGATTTTACATCAAATTTGATCTCAAATTCTCTGAGAAAAGCATGATGGAGTTGTCAAGATTTTCGACATCGCTTATCCCACTCAAAAGCCCACCTGTGAAATCTCACTAGAACTTGCTGAAAGCATTGGAAAACTTGCAGTGGTGGAGCATGATGTTTCCCTTCTGACTATGTGCATCCAACTTCCAGAGAGCCTGTGCATGCGTATTAATTGAAGCAATACACATAACATATTTGTGATTTCTTCATTATGAACAGTCTGGGTGAAGCACGAGGAAAAACTAAGCACAAATGTGAAGCTCGTTGCTTTGTTTTAGATATTGGAGAAAAAATAAGCACGAATGATCCTAAATATAGATAAGAGATAAAATGATAATAAATAAAGAAGAGTTAAAGTAAATAACACAGTAATATAAATAAAAAGTTTAAAAAAGTTACATCAAAATACTTGTTGAGTTGAAGCTTCTGTGATTCATGTTAATTTTTTGAGAGATTTTTCAGCGTACATCACAAGAAATTTTATTTGCCGATTCTGTGATCCATGTTAATTTTTTGAGAGATTTTTCAGCGTAAATCACAAGTGTGGTTCATGGGACAAGCTGAATGAGCAGATCAGGGATTGCATGTTAAATAAATAGAGCATAAACTCCCACGGCTATAAAATATTTGACTGATTAGTTAGGACCGGATTAGGGTTGTAACCATTATTTAATAGAAAAAGGAACCTTGGTTAGTTAAATAGACCATTTTTAATCATCTATAATTATAAATAAATATTAAAAATAAATTATAACCAAAGCTAATATATATAATAGTTAGTTATTATAAAATTATTAAAATATATAAAAGTACTTAATTATTAAATTCAAACATAAGTCAAGGGGTTGTACCATACATTAATAATAATTTTTAAATTATTATAAACTAAATTATATTTTAAATATAGTTATTTAAATTCAACAAATATATATATAATAAAGGTATTTGAAGTTAATTGATGATATTTATATATATATAAAAATAATCTACATTATTTGAGAGTTAATTTATGAGACAAAAAAATTTAAAATAAACTTATTATTATTAATAATTAAAATTAATATACATTAAATATATTATTTGATAATAAAAAATTAATATTACATTAATATATAATTATAATAAAAATATTAATATATATTAAACATATAAACATTTAAAAAATATGTAACAAAATTATTAATAAGATGCAAATATTCATTTCTTTTAGACTTTCCTTATTAGGTTTTTTCTTTCTTATTTCTTCCCTTCTTTCTTCTTTATAGGGTTCTTATGTTGCTTAGATTCTCAAAAATAGAAATAAACTGATGGTGCCTTAGATCAGGTAGATGATTATTGAAAGGAATAATGTTAGATATAATCTTAATTTATAGCGAGCCAAAATTTTTAGGGGAATAAATGATGGGCAAGCAGCTTGAAATACTTCAATAGATATCCAGATATCTTCCCTTTATCATGGAGATTCATTCCACTTTAAACCGACTTTGTTACAATCTCCCCTTTACCATCTGTTGAGATTTTTTCTGTTTGAGTCAAATAGGGAAAAATCTCTGAAGGATGACAACAATAGGGATTCAGTTCCTAGATTAGCTCCAGGTTGTTGGGAGGGAGTTAATGCCTCCTATATTTGATGTGAGGGAGTTATGAGGCTGTTAGATTCTCTATGCTATATAACAGGCAATCATTCGGATGATTTGCTAAGAGAGTGTGAGGATTTCTTGATGTAATCTCCAATTTGATTAATATATCCTTGATGCCTATGTTTGGTGGACGTAGCCCAGATTGGTTGGGTGAACCACGTTAATTCTTGTGTTTATGTGCTTGTACATTGCTGTGTGTTTATTTAATTTATTTGTTGTGCACCTGAACCAACAAGT